>DWDT01000500.1:0-20574 GCA_018245595.1 Microceris scylla
TGCCCTGGCCGCCGACGGGCAGCAGCGTCAGCGGTGCGAAAAGCTGTGCCCTGCGATCTCCAACCCGCATGCCCAGCTTGGAGATTACGGGCATAAACCACCTTTTGGTGAGGCCTATGTCCAGCAGTGGACTGAGCTAGGCTGATGATGATGATGATTATATTTTCTTCTCTTTCTATACTCATATATTTTACACAACAACGGCCAATTTAAAAAAATACCGCATTACTTAGCCAATGTCATTTATCCCAAAAATGCGATTTAAATAAAGGTACTATCCCATAACATTATGTCTTCAATAGGATCACGGTTGTACTGAGACTGTCCGGCAGTAGCTCATTAAATCCTATCAAGTACGGGTAACAATAGTTCAGGCTCTATTAAAACTGTCCCAGTGCTTGATTTTCGTAAAAATCACAGCCCCTGCGGTGAAACTAAGAACCGTAAAAAGTTATAAGCTCTCAGGAAGCCAATAAAGATAAGGAAAAAATCTTTGTCGTCCGGGAACGTGGCACTAAGTCGCTAAGTCACATAAAACTATGATGTAACTAACTTCGAAGGACGTCTGCTCATGATCGATCTTTTATTGGAAAGTTTCGAAAGACTGAAACTTTCAACGTGAACTTATAAATTATACAAATTCTATAACAATGACCTAGTCGTTAAGATTTAAGTTTTCCATTTCGGTGGTCTCCGGTCTGAAACGTAGAATGAACGTAGCAACTTAAAGAAGTTAGGGCCTCTTTTCAGGGATATGAAAAAAAAAAGTTTCGCATATAACCTAAACGTTTTTAACTTGTTCATTATGCTTTTCAAAGTACTTACTAGTCAACTCTTTCATTCGATACCAGCGTTTTAGAGTTACTATTCAACTCTTTCATTCGATACCTATATTGAGGGGGATGTAAAAAAATGTCGTCCGCCATCTTGTTATGTCGGCCATCTTATATCTATAAAAAAATAATAACCGACGCATTCCAATGTTGGAATATAAGTGTCCCCTAATATTGAAAGGGTTATATATGTCCAATTTATATCCATCTTAGTTTATCTAGACACAATTGAATTGTAATCGGATATAAAGGTGTGTCACGTCAGATCAATTGATCAACAGGAAGGGGGTAAAATTTCAATTATTAGATTTTTCAAAATTTCAACTGACAGACCAAGAGGGCAAATGTAATCCCAGGATTATTAGTATATATCTATCTTTTACACTCGATCGACATGTGTACGATGTTACTCAATTATATATGATTTTTTCTTTTTCTTTCTTTTATACCAATCATGACGCCGTTTTGATTGCTTTCAATTTATTAATTCTCTTCAATTATAAATCATTTTTTATTAAATTGCGCTTTAAATTAATGTAGAGTAAAAATGTTATACCAAATTATATAAAAAATATACCTGCTGTTTGCTTCAACACATATATATTTACATATATTTGCTCAGTACAGAAACTGGCGTAAAGTTATATATATGTATGTATATTTACGTAGTAACGAACTATTTGGATTAAAAAGATATATTACATTTAATGTTAAAAATAAATGGAAAGTAGCCTACTACAAATAATAGTTCTCAGCTAAAAATATTGCACATGAAACCATAAAACGTTAGTTACACTGTAGTGTGAAGCTGCAACACCTGGTACCGCTGCAGGAACATAAAATACAGAACTTCGAACATTGTGGTGTAACATTACTAACGATCCTCACGCGATATTGTCTGTATCTGGAAGTAAAAGCATATTCATATATTCTTAAATAATGACAGGAACAAATATATTGTATATTATGTAAGTATGATTGCAGCGATATCTTAGTGGTTAAGAACTCAGCGTCTCACTCCGGGGTTCTTGCGTTCAAATCCATGATGCGCAACTCTTTACAAAAGTGCGTTTTAAATTTAAATATCACTTGCTATCGACGAAGGAAACACCGTGAGGAGACTATGGCCTTAACCCTCTCAATATGAGAGGAGACCCATTCCAACAGTGGAATTATAAATGGGTCGATTATTATTATTATTAACGTTCACATGGGTAACAAAACGTAAGGCCGATATTTCCCCGAAAGGTTAAGTAAGGTATTGTAGAATTTTCACTTTCCACCAGATCTATTATAATAAGGAAATAAGAAGTAAGCCAATTGCCATACACTAGTCACAAGCTCATTTCGTGCTACTGCTAGCAATTTTAAATTTAAGAAGCCTAGTAATACTTCGCTCGACCTGGGAATTGAAACCAGGACTCTAGCTGAGGAATCGCACTTATAACCGCTCAGGAGTTGACCAAAGTGGCAGTCAACAAATCCTCATATTATATGTAGGTATATCAAAAAACTAAGATACCTATATTAATTGTAGGAATGTCTGAATCCGCCGGGAGCTCGCTGCAAGTGCCGGGAGCTTAGGAGGAAGGACCTCGTACAGGTCCGAAACTAGTTGGGCCACCCCGAAAAACGTACGTGAGTTAAGCCGGTACATTTATAATCAAAAAATATTAATTTATTTTTCTTTTATATTTGTATGGGGTCGTCAAGAAACTCGCAATCATAAATGGGGTCGTGAATGATAAAAGTTTAAAATTTAGATTCTAATTTAGATTCTGCCTTAGATTCAATACTTTTCAGTCCCCCTCTTTGGAGCACCTCATATTCCAGCGTGCTAATACAACCTTTCTACCACTTTTATGTTAAAGGCTGACAAACTTTAAAATAATTTACTTTTTTTAACTTTTATTTTGATTTCCTAGTAATATTTATTTAAGTCTGCCAACCCACACTTGACTAGTGTGGCAGTCTATGGTCTTAACCTTCTCATCAAGAGACGAGACCGATATTCCAACAGTGAGAATTGCAAGAAATAAAAAAACTGTTTAAAAGCGACTGGCACAGCATGTTATACAGTTCCAGGAGTAAAAATATAGACTGAATTGTTGATTCAATGGTTGGGGTATGTGACCATTGAACTAAACATTGGTGGTTTGATGCCTACACAGAACTAACATTTGTGTGATGAACATCAACATTTTTTGTCTCTGGATAAGAAAAATACTATATACACACATAAAGGTACATACTTATATGTATATGTGTAGTTCATGTGTGGTCTGTGTGTAGAAGCGTCCCAAAATATTTTTTAAATTCCAAGTTATAAAATGACATGATATTTTGATTTTTACAAAAAAATGGAGTCGGTCATTTAAATGTTTCATATTTAAAAGTATTCAATTAGTAAATGTTCAGTCCTTAGTGGCCTCCTAATTAGTAAATATTAAAAAATTAATTTATTACTTTCAGTAATACTTTAGAGTCAGGATTTCTCAAACTATAAGATTCACAATATTAAACTTGATGTGCTCACAATGTCAACTACCTATATAATATATATCAATAATAGTTTTCTAGTATGAATTTAATTAAGTTCAATATTTTGACTGTTTTTGATCTAGTGGTTGACAGGGTAATTGCTGAGGAAGAAGTATTTTATTTGATCTCCGGGCCAGGCTTATTATTTCATTTTTTTAACTTGAAACTTTTCATAGAAGTTGGAGATGTGTGTCTAGTGTATGACAATAGGCTCATCCACTATTTCATGGGACATATAAGTGAACATGGTAGTACTACACTCCTCTGAGTACGCATCCAAGGAAATTTAAGTGTTACATTTAAAAAAATTTAATATCTTTTCACAAGAGCAAAATAAAATCAGTTAAAAATGTATGTTTGTAACAGAAGAATAACAAATATTCATGACATATCATAAAAAAATGGTCTTATCATTATTTAGAGGAATAGTTGTTAAAAATTTATTAATGAATAAAAATAATTGGTGCAATAAAAAAAATCTATAAAATAATTTACCTTTCTTTAAATTAAAAATGATTTTACAAGAATATTTTTTTTTTAGATATTCAGCTTATATACATCAAATCACTGATGAAATTTCATCAACTGTGCCTGTTTGAAAAGTATGTCAATTCTATAACCCCTTAAACAATGCTCACAGATTGCTCTAAATCACGAACAAACAATTAGTAAGATATCATAACATTATTTTGATCATTTGTAAAAAAAAATTAACACATTTTTACACATTAAAATAAAATACTATATGAACATATATACCGAATATAGTTTATATAAACGAACATAAAGTTTATAGTCAGTATATTATGTATTGTTGCGGAAACCGTCACACAACAACCTTCAGTAAAAGTGAGGTTACATCTAAAATAACTCGCGAAATCAATAATACGTATAAACGTGTGGGTATAAACGTGTTTAAATAAACGTAATTTTTCATTCATGTAATTGATGACACTACACTGAAAATGTGGCTATTTTAATTAATCCCTTTGAATAACAGATGTGTCACACTAATGTTACTTTGATGTTATTTACCAACTGCGTTTTCTATTCTGTTATTATCAATGGGTGTTTATATTACGTACCTACTGCTTTCTAGATTATAAAAACAAGGCGATTTCACATATTTGTTGACAAATATAAACATTACGGCTTATTTAACGTCTATTTAGAAGTAAGAGCTGTTACCCTATTTCTATGTAAGGGTTATATAGTAGCCATTTCGTGACTTTATTGTTTGTTTACATATATAGCACAAATTTACCTCAAACTGCCAGTGAGCAGATTGTAGAAGTTGTTTAGCTTGTTCTCGTGCACATCCCGCTGCTAACACAAACTGATTAATCATAACTTGTTCCCGTAAAGCTGAATCCATTGTATAAAATTATTTGTCTTGATAAATTATGCGTTCACCGACTTAATTTATAAAGAACTACTGTAGGCTATACCAACTAGCAAGATGAAATGTTTATTAGCTCATGAAGAAGGCAAACGTAACATTATCAAAGGCGCTAGTGGGATGGGATGTCGTCGGCCCTACAAGAGCAAAAGAGATAGCCGACATTTACATAATACTAATCGACATTATTTAGCTGTGGCCTTGTGTTTCTATAATGTCATAAACACAGATGTCATATAACATATTTGTAAATAATAATTATCACTGTTAATATTAAACAAAAATTAAAATTATAATATTAATTATTTCCTTCATATGTCTGAGTAACATTTGAATTCACAACATTTTGTTATAAATTTGTTGTATCGCAGTTAGACTACTACAATGAGGTAAATATAGTGGGGACTGGTAAAATAAAATAATATTTAATATTTAGGCATGTTACAGATTTAGAAATTAAGAAAACCTTGATAGACACATATATACTTACATTTTAATCTATATCTAAGTTGACAACGTAAGGCGTAATGTCACTGTCAAGTCAATAATTGAACTTATAGCATGGTTCGAATTGGGACTATTCAATATATTCATGTCATCTGATGGCATTGTAGTGCAGGGTGCTATTCGAGTATTTGTCTCCAAGTGAAATACGAATATTATATTAGTTTTCACGGCTCTAGTTTATAAAATACGTGTTTTTTAATTCCATTTATATTGTAAAATAATGAACAACGCTGTTTCTAAGGAGGCATGTAGCAAAAAGCGACGAGCATGCAATGAGTCGGAAAGTATGTACTATCCTAAAGGTCTTGGTCCCTTATCGTGCTTAATTAACATGCTTGCAGTCTGCATGACAGCGGAAGGCTTTATATAGTGTTCATAGATCACATTTTCCCCTTGACCTAGAGAGATAGCATAGCTTTTTGCATAGTCGTGGTACTATGTAGGTTTTGGTTTCCCTTACTCACACCTAACTTTTTAAATTCAATTGGAAGATTTTAAGTAACATTGCTATATTTTAATTTGAACTGTCATTTTGCTCAACATTACTTTGGTTTATTTATTAAATGTTATATTTACAAAGTATAAGAAATGTTATATTTATAAAGTCTGCAACTGGATTTAATTAATGAAAAAATCCACATATTTGAAAATAAAAATTTAAATAATCTATGAATATATACACTTGAGTTAATTATATTCTTGTAATGAAAGTGGTCATTTTTCAGATTCGAAACTTACAATGAAAGTCCGCAAGAAGCCCATTCCAAACTTTCGTTTAAAAACGAATGGTGAAGCTGCTTCTCTATCAACACCTGTAAATGATAGGATACCCCTTATGCTTACAGATATACAACATCTCCTGTTGCACTCTTTATTAGGTAACCTCAATGTATCTGAATCACCACGATGGTATGTAATAGAAAAATGCAATAATGTCTCTCAAACTACAACTTTAGTTATAGAAGGTGTATCTATTAAACATTGGGAAAAGTATCAAAATGAAATGCCATTTATTGCAAGAACATTTAATAATTTTGTAGAAATTTTGACACCTTCAGTGTATAATGGGTCTCTTGTCAAAGAACTGGCCTTGGTTCCCTTGTCGGAAACTGAAAAGGAAACCATTATTCAAAAGTATGGCAGTATGAACCTCGCACTTGAAGTTAGAAAAGATTTAATTGTGATGATGAAGGCTGTGTTTCCAATAAATGATGATTTCCCACAAAATGTAGATCTAAATTCAGAAGACAAATTTCCAAGAACACAATTGATTTTATCAGCTTGGCAGCTGATTGAGGAAAATTACCCTGTGCCACTGAAAGGCAAATTGAAAAATACATATTCAGATTATGTACTGTCTAAAGATGAGTACAAGCCAGTCACATTAAAGTCCCCCATGTTTGGTCTGGACTGTGAAATGTGTAAGACCAATGCTGGCTTAGAACTCACCAGGGTTTCAGTAGTTAATGAGAAGCATGAGACTGTATATGAGGCATTAGTGAAACCATACAACAATATTACAGACTATTTAACACAATATTCTGGCATTACTAAATCCTTACTCCAAGATGTTACTAAGAGACTTGAGGATGTGCAGAATGACCTAAAAGAACTTCTTCCACCAGATGCTATACTTGTTGGGCAATCACTAAACATTGATTTGCATGCATTGAAAATGATGCACCCATATGTTATAGATACCAGTTTAATATATAACTTCACAGGAGACAGAATGCATAAGCCAAAATTAAAAAATCTTGCAAGAGAATTCCTTCATGAAAAAATACAAACAGGTGTAAATGGTCATTGTTCTGTTGAAGATTCAATAGCATCGTTAAAACTGGTCCAGCTTAAACTTAGTAAAAACATTGAATTTGGTGATGCAGTTCATACTAATAGGGAGAAGTACAAACAAAATGTTGCAAAAATGGCAACTAAGCCACAATATGCTACATCAATATTTAATCATGTGATAGAACAAAAGAAAACCTCCCTAGTTGTTGGATGTGATGACATAACAGGTGATTATCATACATACTTAACTCAAGCTAAAGAAAGTTTGTGTTCTCAGTTAAAAAAACACAAATCAAAGAAGGTTAAATTGAGCACAGTTGATTCTGTGGAAGATGCTATATCTAGTACAGAAAATGCAGTAGGTGAATACAATTTTGTAATGGCTCATTTAAAAGTAGATGCAAGCAATGGTAATGAAGAGAAACATATGCAAGCAATAGATAGATGGGTTACATCAATATGGGATAGTATGAGAGAAGCTTCTTTGTGTGTTGTTTTGTTTGGTGGATCAGAGAATGATAATGGTGTTGCAATGATAAAGGTGAAAGATACTGTAAAATGACCACTCATTGATAATAAATGCTCTTGGAACATTCAAAGATAGTATTTTTATGTTTTGCAGTTTTCAATGTGTTTTCTTGCTTCATAAGTCAATATGAAAATGGTGTTGCAATGATAAAAGTGAAAAGTACATGAAATTATTACCACTGTTCAATAATAAATGCAGTGGAAACATAAAAGAAAATTGTATTTTTATATATTTTTGCTGTTGTTTTCTTTGTTGAATAGCAATGGAACAAAGACATTTATTTGTGTGTGTATCTACTTCCTATCCTGAGGCTTAAGTATAAATCCCTTACCAAACTTTGATGTATGTGATGTTTTCAGATTGAATATTTTCTATAATGGTAAATGATACCATTTTAGATAACCTTATATGCCTTAAACTTATCTTAAAATATTTTCTAAGGCATGTGGTATGTACCAACTTGTACAGTGGGATGACAATCTGCGAAGGGCTGCAGGCAGATGCTGCATGCGTCAAGCTGAGGATAGGGCGCGATGGCGCTCATTGGAGGAGGCCTATGTCCAGCAGTGGACTGAAACAGTCTGGTGATGATGATGATGTGGTGTGTACCAACTTTACCGCATATTGTATTAATAGAGGGCCCATAGGCAACATTTCTATAAGAGACCACATTGTAGGTAGTTACTAACACTGTTAATTAGTATGATTGAAATTGAGTTGGTGGTTGCTGAAACTAGTGTCAAGTAAAATCAGCACACAATTAATAGAATTTGAAATACCACGTCATTTTTTAAAGTTATTTCGTAATTTACGTGGTTTGTGACAGTTTAATTAAAACTTACGAGTTACGTAACCGACACATTACAGCTTAGACCAATATCTGCTTACAATAAACACACATTCAACTAATGGGAGATGTTAGCTCGATGAACTATTTTTAGGTGTATTATACTTAGATATCTGTCAGTCTACGCTCGACCAGTGTGGTAGGCTATAGCCTTGAACCTTTTCATTATTAAAAGAGACACTGTTCCACATGTGTAAAAATTATAACAGTTCAGGAGGTAGAATAATTACAATATGTACTTTAAAACATATATTACGAACATTTTATAGTTTAAAAACTATTTAGCAAGAGAATAAATTTGCCCCGTGAGAGGGTCTACAGCAAGGGACGGTGGGAGTTCTGCGGCGATGTCCGCTAGCGCCTCCCATCGAGTGGCGCGACTATCTTCTGACTGTGTCGGACTTGTTAGTTCGATCGGCTGATCGTCACTAGAACAGAACAAATATAATTATTATTCATCCTAATTAATTTATTATTAACCCTAACTATTGGTCCCTCACACTCCATTTATGGTTAATTGTATTTATCAACCTATTTTAGAATAAATATAATTGCATTTACAACACAGATGTCATCTTGGCGCTTGTAGGGAATGTGCCTCACTTCCCCCCTATCTGATTTTCCTTCTATTAACGAGTCCCGCTTTCATCGTCGATGCTTCAGTACACTTAGCTATACGTTACACACCTTTGAAATGTTTCCAAAGTAAAATAAAACAAATACTACGAAAACATTAAACCGTTTTTAGTTACAAATGGTTTTCTTGTATTTAGTATCTCACTTTATGTCATCGTGGCTAGTGCCGAGTTAACTTGTGAAAGTTATACCTACATAATATAATGTACATATCTGATAAACCTCAGTTCTGTTTCCTAATATAGATTTTTGTGGTATAATTATTATTAGTATATATTGAAAATTGTCTCAAAATTGTCCTTAACTAAAAGAGAAGCGATAGAAGTCTACCCGAGAGTTCTACGGATATATAACCGCAACATCTATACCTACTGCAAATTATGTCTTCTTTCAGTTGAAACCTGCTATATTCAGACACTAACGCACTCTATATTGGAAGTTACGAGAAGATGCAACTGTCATGGATCAGAGAACGTTCTATAAGAAATTAAACACATGTCAATGGGTTGTAGTGACTATTTAACATCACGTCACGAAATATCTCTCATAACATATTAAGCCCTCGTCTGCAAAGTAGTTCGTCTTTAAGTAGAATATGGGTATTTACTTGTGTTCCTTTTCGATGTCACCATCACTGTCGCTTGTCTCTTTAATTATTTCTACTATTTGCCTATCTACATCTGAGTTTTGTACTGCTTCTCCGTCGTCACTTTTTTGCTCGTCTTCATTATTTTCATATAATACTTTATCTACCACGTCCTTAAGAGACGAAAAATTCTTATTTAATTGCGAAAATTCTGTATTATTGATATTGTTATCATCGGTATCCTTTTCTTGAATATCTACAATATTTGAAATAGTCCTTTTACTAAGTACTCATATAAAAATACAATGTTAAATATTAACGATTGTTTTAATAAGAGTGATAAAATTAAAGAACGATTACTTACGATTTTATGCAAACTTTGCCCAATAAATATCTTCTGTTTTCAAATGCCATACTTTTTCCAGAAATAATGGTTACCTAATAGACGACAGAAGTGCAATATATGTGTTTAGTGATGGGTTAAATGCAGAGTGCAGATTAATAGACATAAAATGGTAATGGTTTCAACAAAGTTTACTCATAATCACGACAGTCACTCACTTCAAAGCTTAACACGCAACAATGACGACAATGATACGGTCACGACAACGGCCGAAGGACTTGCGCCTAATGTACGTTTTATATTAATCAAATTTAATAAAGCCTTGCGGCATTAACACACTTATTATTTTATGTTGGGAAAATATAAAAAAGCTTCGACAAACGTGTCCGTATCATTCTGGATGTAGCCCGTTCTTAATATTAATTAAAAGATTTCTAATTGATAATTCTTGAAATATACGTGATCGAATATTGATACATGCCAGCCATTGCACTAAAGAAAAGTGTTGACACCAAAGGCAACATTTTGCATGAACGTGCGTTTATAAAAATATGCCATTAAAACAAAAAGCACAAAATGTAACGTCATTTTACTGATGTTAGACACGCATAATGTAGCGAAAGTATTGTCTTGAGACACGTATATAAATTTAAGCAACTACCTTTATTGTCCATTTCCGAAATATGTTTATCAAAAGGAGGATCACTATGACATCTATCTATGTTTGTTTGTTTACTTATTGTTTCACATTCAGGAAGCATATGTTTTTGTTCTGAGTCCTGGTGGCCGTTGGAGTTCATTTCACGTGGTTTGCTCGATTGATCTTTCCCATCAGATGTTAAATTATTTTCTAAGTTGTCTGAAAGTGACGAAAGTAAAATATTTATTTTCAATAACTATAGGTAATTAAAAACGAGAAAATTAAAAATAAATAGTTTAATAAAGCCTAGCGTATAAGTCGATACACTGTATGTTGTTATATTTATTTAAATTTAACCATGTATTCTTATTATAATTAGGTATGTATCTATTCGTTAAAGTATATCATTCTTCCGTTGCATGGCGTAGTTGTTCATGTTGGCCATAAGTAGCATTCTAAACCGCCTTATAAGTAAATAAAATCCCTGAATAACACAGAATCTCTTTCATTCATCAAATGGGCAAATTATAAACTTCCGTGTAAATAAAAGTCAGTATAAGGAACCGCCTTACTGTGCTGCATCTTTATTATTTCTACAGCCTATCAGTATTACCAGCGCGAGAATCTCATAAACTCTTAATTTGGAATATATAACACGTTGAAATCAATTTCAATCATTCAATGTCAAAAATCGAAAAATCTACTATTTAATTTTTAACTAAAATTTACAAATTGCAGGTAGGCTTTTTATGCTGCAGTTTTAAGCATAGAGCTTTCTCCGAAACTGGGAGATACTTGGTAGGCACATGTTACATTTTACTGGTGTGTTTTAATACTTTTAGGGTTTGACGACGCGGGGCCGACTACGTTCGATTCAAAAACATTATAGTCCATTGAAAAATTACATGTAGGGTTGCGTTTTTCAGAGGACGCAATTTTATATTTTTAAAGTGTAGAAGGAGTCAGTTTAAGTTCAAGTTTGTGGGGTCGCCACCCTTGTCCCCCGGTCGCCATCTTGGAAATAGGGACAAAGTGTATTCGCGCGGTACCTATCGCGTAAACTAGCAACCCTACAGAAAATTTTATGAACATTATATTTTGTAGAAAATAAAATTTTCTATAACTTTATATGAAAAATAAAAATGTTGTAATCAAAAATTACTGAAAATTTTTGAACAAAGTTTCTTTTGGGCGTTATAACTTTTTTCTGGTCATTTTACAATGAAATGACATGAGAGCAATCTTAAACAAGGTTTTTCAACGAATAATTCCTGCTACAAACTTGTTTAATTTCATTAATTTATCAGGGTTTTACAGCGTTTTGAAGTTGACCGGGTTTCTAAAAACCCTTATAAGATTCGTGCCAAGCTTTGATAAATTCTTAGTATTTTTTAAATATTTGCTTATCTCTTATAGGAAATAATATTCAACGTGAAGAAGTAAATGAAATTTTGAGATCCAATTGAAATTTTACATTAATTTTTTTATTGTGCCATAAACTTTATTTGGGTGCCAAATTTCTCTATCTTCAGAGATAATTAACTAATATGATTTCTATGTAAAACTCACTTAAATACTGTTCTTAATAATAACTGAGGTGTGATCTTTTTTCATTTTACCAGGATAATGTGTTTATTTTTAGATCTCACGTAGCTCACATAGGCGAAATAAATGAATACCTTTGTTACTATAGTACCTACACACGGAAGGCGTATTTCCAAAATAGTTATTATAAAATTATTAAATTTAAATCATAATATGAAAGTATGGAGAGAATATAAAAGCTCAGGGTAAGAGGAGTTGGCAAAAGCAAATTATTATTTTTAAATGATACAATCTAAAAGGGTGATAATTCAAATCGTCAAGGATATTATTTAATCGTCATAGAAGAAGAATGTGCTCGGTCGACAGTTCCGCAATGGGAGAGGCGTTTCTTACGCTTTTTCTTCAACTACAAATGTACTTAATTTAATATGTAGGTATATTGATTCAAATAGTTTATATTTTAAATTTGCGTCCCGTAAATGCAACATGCGATTTCCGCTGTCTCTGTCTGTAATCTGTATAAAATTTTAGTTTTTATTTACAATCATTTTTCAATGCAAATAATGTAAAGATCTTATCATTTGACGTGTAACTTATTGACGGTTTACCGACCAGTAGGTATACCGGTCGGTGTTCCGTCGAGTCATAATTACTAAAACCTACTTAATGGTAAAACTGATTTACGATGGTTATTAATATGTTGCTAGGGACGTTATGGAAGTGATGATATCGGACCCAAACTCACTATCGGAGTTTTTAGATAATATGGTTTGTCAGAATCGGCAGCGGTGATTAAAGTGAAGCCTAAGATGTGCTAAGAAAGAGCAGGTCTAATAATGTAACATAATACAACAGTATGATTCATCCTTTCTAATTCCAGAAATTAATTCATATATGTACCTAGCTGTTTAAAAAAAAAACAAACAAGTTTCGTAAAATCTTAATCAGTACCTACTAAGTATACAGTATCAGTACCTACTAAGTATACAGTAGTAAACTAATACGATCCTAATCAGTGACACCAAAAAATCAAATTATATACAATGAAAAAAATCTTTTATCTTTACGTTAATCTAATCTCTTTCTAATCCATTTTTCAACGTGTCATAGATTAGGCCAGCATGTCATTAAAAAGTTATTGGCTTGTTATTGTGTTTGGTGGACAAGACAAAATATATTAGAGGGAAAAAATAATTGGGGGATAATATTTAGGGTAAATTGATTTCTAACGTTTGAATTTATGACTTCTACCATAATAAGGGTCCATCACCGATAGGAATAAAATTCAATTTATGTATAACCTCCGGCTTAATAGTTTCGGAACTGATACCGAAATCGGAGGATTATAAACGATCGGAAGATCCGATTTTTCGGAACCGCAGTTGAACTTCTATAACATCCCTAGGACCTCCATATAAATATAGAGGGGCCTATGACCTCTTACACAGACCTACAAATACTGACCTACACGAAATTTTTGGCATACATTATAATATTGATTCATCACGGTTGGTTTTTAGAAATCAATTTAATGTACTGTCTATTTTAGATATAAAGGTTGAAAGATTTAAAAACGAAGCCGCATCGGTAAAGCATGCTATATTATAGTACTCTACAATAAATATCAACTTAAATACCAATTTTAGTAATAAGATATGAAATCGTAACTTTATATATATAAAATCGTATTATTAACGGTGCGTAGTATATCTAAGTATATTTAAATGGGCTCGATATTAAAATTTTGTACCGCTAGTTACATTTTGTTTTAACTTAAAAGACCGGATATTATCGTAGTACTACAATGTATTGCCTAAATTACTTTGACCCTAAAATTCCTTTTACTTTTAATGGCAAGCCGGCCAAGCGAAGTATACCTATAAGTGAGTTTGCCTATTAATTCAAATTTCACAATTGAAATATATTCCTATTCATACATGTAATTGGTGTGCTAAATATATTATATCAGAATAAATAGCCGCTTTAAAACGTCCAAATCGGCCCGTACCTGTTGTATTCGTCAGTGATTCTGCCGTGTTGGGAACGCTGCTGGTGCAGCCCATATTGCGAAGAGCAGGATCAGACGTGGGCCATGGAGGAGAGGTGACCGCTAAGCAGCCGAGCTGCCGGCAACAAGCACGCCGGCCGACTAGCCGACCGCGCGTTTACCGTCTCAAGAGATCGTATCGTACACACCTATTATGGAAGGAGGGAGCTCACTCGACTGACCTCGCACCCCCGTCGCGTTTTTCAAATGAAGCCCGTGTAAAGCATTCCTCCGCACTTTGACGCAATTACTCTTTAGCAGAAGGATTTTCTTTTCACGAACACTTTGCATAAATTCTTTTAGTGGATGCGAAACATGTACGAAAGGAAACAATTATGCAAAACTTAGTAAAAATAGCAAAAGCGCGGTTTCAAGGTGAAGGTTACCGTTTACATATTCTTTAGCTAAGTAAGCTTTGAAGTATGTACAAACAAATTAAATGAGAGTGAGTAATTAATCATTCTTTATAAAATTTATTTTTAGATATAGTTAACTCCATTTCCTGTAAATACCAATATTATCATTATCATCAGCATACCTCATTTCACGGTTGGATAAATACCACCGTATCGGGAGTTTTGACCATAGTCCCTACATTGGGCATGCAGGTTGTGGATCGCAGAGCGCAGCTTCTCAAACCGCTTACGCTGTTTTCCGGGTATGAATATATTAGCTTAAAAACTATTTACGTATATGTATCATTCTCTTTTAACTGTAGCTTATCAAAACTTAGATATTTAGGCCGGGAATCAACAACGCTAGAAACGCATAACTTACAATATATGACATTTATTTACACGGGCTCACCGACTCGAAGTCGATCTTGGGCCCCGACACTAATCGCATCTAATCTTGGTACAACAATTGATGTTTGAATAATTTCATAATTTATATGTATTTATTTGTTATTGGGGTAATAGAATTTTTGGACTTTTTTCAAATGATTTTATTGATTTCAAATGATAAAGGTATAAATGTCGTAATTTAAAATTCTACAAATTTAACCATCATTGTCATAATTAGCCCTCTTATCGTTCCACACTTTTGAACACGGGTCTCGTCTCAGAATGAAAATGGTTTAAGCATAGTCGCAATTAACAACTAATAAACAAAATTAAATGTCTATATACCTACAACAATTTACTAATATAACTTTGACAATATAGAAAAAGTATTTTAAATAATCAGTTAAACAAATATTCACTTAGCAAGACCGTACATGAATCAGTATAAAACGGGCATTAAACAACTCGTAACGAGTCGGTAGCTGCTCACGCCATACCCGTATACAGGTAAGCACGATTTTTGTCCGTTAAAACTTTTGTAATGGGCGAATCCACCTTAATAAAGGAAAATGTTGTTAAGTTGCTACAAGCAGTTTCGTGGCTAAGGTCAGGGCTAGAATTGAATTTGCTTCCCACAATTCTTATTTTGTTGGAAGAAAAACAATGTTTAAATGTGTAGTTTAGGTTATTTATATAAGGTACAGACAATGTTTTTATTTACTTCGTAGGAATAGAAATGTTACAATAAATTTTGCGTGCCATTTAGTTTTGTGAAGAGCTGAAAATTCAGCTCAGTGGCATGCCGCTGATGACATCTATGTCCAGCAGTGGACAGAAATAGCTTGACAATGATGATAATAAAGTGCCATTTAAGTAGGATTATACTCATACATTTAAGCCTCAAAATACAGTGCAAAACGCTTTAAAAGTGTTTAGGCCCCAGCATTTGTCGAACTACGCGTGTGGAGTGTGTCTACTTGATTATTGCAACCCTGACAGCCGCCCCCTTAACCAGCCCCTTGCGACGACACTGACTATAAATATCTATTGTCATGTTAAAACTTCTCGTTATGCGTGGAACTCTCACACTGACCTAACAATGGCGTAGCGTGAACCCAGATCTGCAAGACCTTGATGTGATCTAGCGTGGATCTAAACGTGGGATGAAGTCGGATCATCGTCAACACCATCATGATCATCATTATCATCGTCATCATCATCATCCCAGGGGTGTGAGGGTTCCAACCACCATCTCAAGAGCCCAAGCCAATCTCTCCTGCACGTGGTGCACCCTGCTATAACAGACGAGGCTCTGGCGACCGGGTGACTGCGGTATAGCGCAGCCTAAATAGGCACGGCTAAATGCTATGGCTGCTGACGAGCAGCAGCGTCGACGGTGCGAAAATCTGTACCCTGCGATCTTCAACCCACATGCCCAACCTGGAGATTGCGTGCATAAACTCCCTTTTGGTTACCATAAAATTTTTCAAAATTACCATTAAACCATTAAATTATCTTTGAATAATGGTACTCTTGACTTTTAGGATTATCTACTTCGCGATCCAACGGTTAACTAGTAGCTTAAGGTTCGAAGCTAGAAAAATTTCTAGTTTCTTGATCTGCGTGGGTTCGTGCGGACTGGAGGTACGGCGGTTGTGTTGGAAGCCGGGTCACGGTACCGGCGTGCTTTGCACGAAATCAGTGGAGGACAATGTCCCAAATAAAAAGGCAAGCAACACAAAAACATTTTACATTAAAAGTGGTAAATGGTAAATTAGACAATAATAATTTTAAACATCGTAAAACGTAAATACTGCATTCTTATTTCAAAGTACGCTCTAAGAGCTTGTGCTATGTGATCCAGACAATTAATCTATACATAGAACGAGCACTTTATACTCGCCGCACAAATGTTTATTCTGGATAGGAATCGAACCCACGACCTCCGCCTCAACAATCAAAATCACTAACTACTGGGGCAGCGGGCGTGACAGGTACACTACAGACGCTAAATAATGTTAAATAAACAATTGAAAGAAATTTTTGTACTACCTTCGAGTCTGGATTTGTGCCTGATGTATGGCAATAAGCTCACCACCTATTCCGGGGTGGAACGCATAACAATACTGGTGAATCTTGGAAGTATACTACCCTGCCCTGTTTAACTACCTCTTCGGGGAAACACAGACGTAATATCTTTTTAGAATGGAATAATATTTTCTGAATTTTGTGAGGAATAATAAAAGAAAATTTGAACATCGACGGTAAAATGGTAATTTACAGAGGTACACTGCCGGAATCTCACCCACAATCTCCTGCGCGGCCCGCCGCCCTAGCGGCTATCGAGCCTTTGGCTATTGAGCCAAAGGGCTATCGAACTTTAAGCGACTGAATATATAAATTATTGAGTAATAAATAGAATTTTCATGTTAATTCAATTGAACATTAACTTGCGTTACTATTTTCATGAAATAGTATTTTATATGTGCCTACCATGAATACAGTCGCTTACAAAAAAAACTAAAAGGAAAATTTTGTGACGAAGGTTTTATAGGAAATGAGAAACAATGAGAAAATTCAGTATATTTAAATCAAGTTTCGAGTGCTAAATGCGCGCACAAGGGCAAGGACCTGCCTCCGCCACTACGAGGTCTCCGCTCAATGCGATGGCCTCTATTTCCACCGCCGCGCCCAGGGGCAGCTTCGCTACCTGATAGGTAGCACGCGCCGGGCAATCCTTCGGAAAAACTGTAATAAATCCAACATTTTTTTTTAATTGTAGCATGATCATTATTCTTAAATAAATAAAGAACGACTTACTAATAAGAATATCGCATACAAAATGAATAAAGTCATAATAATATGGATTTGTACCCGGTATATGGCAATAGCCATGCCATATACCGACCGCCTCGTTGGTCGAGTGGTTGCAAGCGCGACTGCCGATCGGGAGGTCCTGCGTTTAAATCTCGGGTTGGATACTAATAGACTTTCCTAATTTAGAATTTCTAGTAGTGACTCGGGAGTCTGGATATGTGCTCGGTGTATGGCAATAGACTCACCATCCATTGTGGGAATTTGTCAAACCTTAGAACGTGAATGCTCACTATTTTAAGACTAATTAATAACATGTATTATAAATGTAAGCATAATTTTTCGGCTAATAATTTCCTAAGTTGTATTGAAACTGTCCTCTTCTGTGTGTTCGCTTAGGTCTTCTAAAGCTAGGCAACGGCTTGTCATACGTCGCTCTATCACAGAGAGGAGGAGTAGAAGCTCGGCACAGTAGCACCAACAATGGTACGATGAAAGGATTAATAATGATAATTTATTCTTCCAACAACCAGTCTTAAAATTTAGGCATATTAAACACAAAGATTAATAGGTTGCTGGCTTGGCTATTTTGAACAATGTCATTTAGACCTTTATCCGGTTAAATATATTAATTACCTTGGGCTTTAAATCTAGATTAAAATCGTCCTTAACGAAATACTATTTAAAAAATAGTTTAAAAGTTATCACAGATTTAAAATTACGTCCAGCAAAAAAATGAGTTGTTTGCGTGACGACACATACCTACTACTTATCACAACACGCACTTTTAGTAACGATAAACTTTCAATATCAAAGCGATAAACTTCAAAATGGAACGAATTCAATCAAGTACCTACATAACATCTAAATCTATTCTATACTTACTAACCATGTATGTATTTGCTGGTTTTAAAACCTAAATTACCCCACATAAATAAATTGCATCCATACGACCCGCAACTCGTTTTTATTTATGGCATAAAATAAAATTAAACAATGTGCATTATATTTATTTATGCGAAATGATTTTCATTTATTACTTAACCTAAATAACTATTTATTACTGCCAACAAGTTCCACTTTGATCTGATTTTTGTAACTGAAAACACCTTCTTAAAACCTTTTTTAATTTGACCCTAAACTGAGGAAATAAAGAAGGTAACGGCCAGTATTTGCATATTTTTTCCGTTCAATGAATAGCACACGAGAATGTAAGACAATAAATGACGGTATGTGGACGTTGCATGGAGCTAACTGTGGATATATCGATACTCTAGCTTTATTCAGGGCTCTTGAGATTACTCTGTAACGATTGTTAAGTTACTATGAACCCGTAACGGCCCATACAAATTAGAGGCATTATTAAACGAAATACAAATGCAAGATTACCAAGATAGAATTTCTATCGTCATCATCATTAGTCTGTCTTAGTCCACTGTTGAATATAAACCTGAAAGTATAGGTTTCTGACCATAATCCCCATACTACGTATGTGAGTTAGGTATTGCAAAGCACAGCTTCTCGCACCGTCTACGTTGCTGCCCGTGCGCAATAAGCCACAATCAGCCGATTGCTAGAACCTCGTCTGTTGTATAACAGGGGGACTGACAGACAAAGAGGGTGGCTTGGACTCTGACAATGAACCATGAGATCCCGTACACCCAGATTACAATTGCTAGTACATATTAATTTCTGAGATGACCTTTTGACCTCGGGCTCACGGATTGGTGTCGTTGGCGGTGTGTTATAAATATGGGTCGAGACTCGTGACTCGCTCCTTCGGATCCCACCTCTCGCCGTGTCAACACATCTACTGCCCTGCGCCTTGTTGTTGCCACACTGGTATTGCGATTGTAGATGGAGGTCACACGGGTGGACGAGTGTAAGGATGTCTACGCGCGTCATGAAGAAAAACAAAGCGTCGAATCTAACCTGTATGCTGCTTATTACTAAGCAGACGTCAAAATTATTTTCAGGTGTAATCCCAATAGCCCTTATGATGGCTGCTAGCTTCGTATTTCTAATGCAAAATGTCAAGGTCGTTACAATACTATGTCTATAAACCTGTCTATGTGTCAAATAAAGACTTACATTGAGCGTAAACTTGATTCACAACTTGAAAGTCGTCCATGTTGAGTAGCAAAATGGTTGTTTTGACGACGGCCTCGAGAGAGGAACCTCCAGCCTCCAGGACATGCTTGAGATTGTCCAGTGCCTGTCGCGCTTGCGCTTCAGCTCCTCCACAGACCAACTGCGCTTTGGGGTCCAATCCCAGCACCCCCGACACGTACAAGGTCTTGTCTACGAGTATGGCTTGACTGTAATAAGTACGAGTACATTAAAGGGTTAAGCTTAAAGCAAAACAATTTGGAAAGCTGAAAAAGAAGAACTTTTCTTCTTCCCTTCCTTCCCTTTTCAAAATCAATAGTTTTATATATGGTTTACTCTTAATCCGTTGTAAAAAAAGGAGTAAAGAATGGTAGGAAACAAGTTAAGTGCAGAAATTACGAGTAGGTATAAAAATCTTTCACCCGCTACTCCCGACAACTTTTCTAGGTGTATAAAATTCTTATTTGTACCGCACTGAACAACTACCATTTACTAGCTTTTCACCGCGATTTCGCTGGCGCCAATGTCAATATTTACATTATACGAGTATTTACTATAGTAGTGACTCGGAGTCTGGATCTCTGCCCGGTGTATGGCAATAGGCTCACCATCTATTCCA
>DWDT01000501.1:0-20553 GCA_018245595.1 Microceris scylla
AAGGTCATCTCGGTTTATATTGTGACGACTTTATGTGTTCTGTTCGCAATAGCGCTGCACCGGTAGGAATTTGAAATGCATGCATACATAGAACGTTTAATTTTACATTCTAGAATGTAATTATCCACGAGAACTGGGTATGTCGACGAGCGTGTCAAGTACTATCTCGGAGCTGACAAAGTGTATTTTGAGTATATCTATGTTAATATCGCGTCGAATGGACTCTATACAATTTCTGCTGTTTCCATGTTAATACTGAGCCGTGAGAAAGTAAGCTTATGAAGAAGTCAAGTTATGCTGATATTTGAATTATGATATTCGAAGTTCCATAGGAAGTACTTATAAATCAGTGAGTGTATTTTATTTCTATTTGATGTTTCATACTAGAAGTGAATGCAAGGAAATTCGTTCTTCTTTACAAATTTTTATTTGCAATGTAGGTATCAATCTGAATGGAAGACGGAACAAAATGTTTAGTTTGAAAAACTCCACAGAAATATTATGATTAACTTTTAGCAAAAATTTTATTTAATCAATCAAGCTATGAGAAATGTTTTACGAATGTACCTACCTATACGTACAAAACATCTTAAGAAAACCGTAACCGTCATATTTCACCCTAAAAGTCCAAACCTTTTTTCATTAGTACAATGCTAATTAAACTACTATAGAAATGTACATATATATAAACGTGTTTAAAGTGATCGTTTTACACAGAAATATTTCTCATACGAAACAATAGGAACGGACGCATATTTACTTAATTACGGCACTTTATTATACTGTATTAAAATCAGAAAAAGGGTAAGAAGCAATCGTTAAATGACCAATACGAATAAAAAGTTGAATTTATTCAACGTTCAAAAACAAACAGCAAAAATGACGAAGATTGTTCATGCCTCATTATTAACTTAAATGAATGGCGCTGGTTTTGCTCTGTTTGCGGTGGCGAGTTGCTTGTACCTTGACCATCGGCCCTCGGTGTAAAGGTAATGGCTCTTTAGAATTTCTTGTTCTCGTAAAACTGAAAATTTTGAATAACTCAACACCTAATAGTTCTATATTTACAAATCTTCTTTTAGTTTTTTTGTGTTATCGACCAAATCAGTAAATTCTTAAGTCGAATTTCATCCTTAAATTGAATTAGATCGATGTCAATAGAATTATCTTCTAAGTCTATTCTTCTTCTAAACTATTACGGAACCAATAACTAATATTTGATTAAATATATATTTCATTTGGGATTATTATATTATTAGTACATTCCAAGATTACAGTTAATTTTTTCAAGTTAATACATACATTCGTTGCGTCTCTTATTTTTACACCGACTTCAATAATATTTGTTGAAGTTTGTATTGTGATTAAAGTCACCTAATGTTTATTCTTATGCAATAAGACAAACGAAAAAGAACTACAAACACCACTCTCACAAAATATTAATCTGGAATCCGACACTCTCAACAGACGAGACCCGTATGACCTAAATAAGGCAACATTGTCGCCTTTCGTTCCACCTCGTTTACAAAATGAAATGTATATACAATCCGTGAGCCGAAGATAAAGCCGGTGTTAATTCTTAATTAAATTTTAAAGAATTGACCCTAACAACCGACAGCAGAAGCTTTGACCCTTATCTGAACCTTTCTTTGTTTTACAAAAAACGAAAAAAAAAAGAAACTCTATTCAGCTTTACTTTTTAGCTAAGAGGATAAACATTGCATTTAACAATTATATTTATCGAGGGCTGACATACAAGAAACTTGCAGCGTACGATCTATTAACGCTTAGCAAATATCACGAAACAGACGATTAGAATGTTGAGATACGGAAAAGGCGAGGTAATAATGATGAGGACAATATAACATTCGGAACGGACGAGATTAAACTCGCAATCGGTTCAGTTAAAGGTGAATTAGTAATAAAATACCAAACTGAGAAAACTGACAAACTGAATCAAGTACACAATGTAATATATCAAAATGTTATTTGGCGTTTGTATTTGGACTGTATAACATTGTTTGACCGAAATAAATCTATAACAATGCTAATAATAATTGTCGGTCTGTCGGTAAACAAGTTTCCCTGGCTAGAGAATATTTTATTAAACATCATAACTAAACACGACTAATAAATTTTGCAAGGAACAATTCGGGTGAACCCGTGTCGGCCGAACAATTTCTTCCCTCCGTCTACATTACTTATCTAATGCCATTGCGCATGCCGTGTTTGATATAGAAATGGCGTCGTAATGCGATTCAATTTCAACCCTCCATGCTATACGACGTTTAGAAATCGTCCATGAATTTTATAATACACCAGCTATTTTGTAAGGAGTTGAGCATAGAAAGGGGTTCGATATTTGATGCAAACTGAAAAGCTTCTTGTTTGAATACTAGTGTGTTATACGTTTAACAGTTTAACGAAATTGACACGAAAAAGTATGATTTAGACTTCGTTATCTGTTCTCGTCTTACGTGGAAAATATGCATTTCAAATAAAAATACTTTATTTATGTGCTACATAATTTATAGCATCAAGTAAAACACGCTTATGAGATTCAAACTAAATGTACGCAAAGTCTCAATACGATTCTATTTATCGTAAACTTAGCTAATTCCCTGTCGACTAATGAACCGACATCTGTACTGGCATTTACCTGGCATTATGTCCTTATTGTATTATAATCAACGACCTGACCTGTCAATAAGATACTGGTGGAGCTCATTAGCTAAAATTTGATGAACCGTCAGCAGCTAATAGACAAATCTTTTTATGGCGCTAATCGAAAATCGATTGCGGCTACGGAAAAATAATAAAGATAGTCCAACCAGCAGGTGTCATAGCTCGTATCGGCTCCGATAGCGCCTGGCTCGAAATAACTTTACGGAATTATACCTCATTATTCATGTGCCGTGAGTATTATTCAGTGTATTAACACTTTCGCGCATTTCACTTTGATGAAAATTTCTCATTTCGGTCCCTTTAGCCAGTTGTTTTGTCAATATGAATATAAAATTACATAATCGATAGATAAATTGAACTTGCTGTTTCGCACAAACAGGGAGCAGATGTAGGAACATTGGTGAAGGCCGTTGCTTCTAATGTCAAAAAAAGCAACAGTTTCTTCGAACGCAATTAACCTTTAATTTATAAAGGGTCACCGTGCGAACATATACCTTGCATTTAGTTTTCTAGAAACAGTGTAGTAAATTTATGAAACCGAGAAGTTTTCGATGTCGTTATAATTAATTTTTATTGGCTAATATCAATTTGTCGTTAAATAAGTTAAACGTCCATTTATTTTTTTAATAATATTAATGTATATATTTATATATGTACACAATGATACGCCCGAATTTGAATTGCGACAGCTGACGCATTATAAAGCAAACGAAATTTTCATTCCAGTTTGAACATTTAATCAGTCACATGTCGAACGGTCAAATACATACGTGTTATAAATTAAATAACAAGCGCCAAAAATCAATTGAATAATGTATACATTTGATTACCTATCAATTTATACCTACATTAATTTGGCGCGAAGCGATTTCCTGGAATCATAGCGAATATTCGAAGGCAATTTGTGTTAGTGAATCGCACTAAATAAACCGCGTATTAATGAACAGTTTATTTGGAGAATAAATTGTGCCACCCGAGGTTTAGTGAGGCCGGGGCTCTTAAAGCGTACGACACAACGCTGCATAAACGTTTACAGCCCATTCTTGTACTTAATTGCTATTTAAATAAAAACGCACCATGAACGTAATGGGACCCGTACTTGAAGGAAAAAATAACGCATTTCTGTTAAGTTCCTATACTTAAATTAAGGGTGGCCGAGTGAAAACAAAAAGTAATTTAACGATCCCGATCCACCATATAAATGTGTATAGAAATAAAATTTACTCCTCGAAATGCAAATGATAAATAATAGCTGTAAAATTAATCCGATGTACCTACGGAGAAATATATAATTATTGCAAATTATAAATACATTTTAATTGCCCGTTTTTGATGATGCGACGACGTTTAATTCTTCATTAATAACCCAATTATACTACGCTTTTGTTAATCATTGTATTCGAAATGATTTCGTCAAGGCGTGTTATATTCGAAGCCCTTAAAATTAATATGTTTTTAATCAAAAGTTATTTTTTAACAATGCATAATTAACACACGGTGTACTGACTGACTGACGCGTTATTTAAGTACCTATAATATTTCGCACGACAAACATTTCGATTAAGAATTGTGTCTTAAGTAGCCAACTATAACTTCGGAAGTGAGGAAAAGAAACATGTGTGAATAGAGTTATAAGCTGGGCTTAGAAGTGGAAAGCAGGGTCGACAAAATAAGACGATTGACCGACCGGAATGTAACGACATTAGGCAGCAGTTGGTCGGTGAGGTAGAGCTCGAAAATAAGAAATAATGAGGATAATCCTCGAGGGTAGAGCGCCCCTCCCCCACACGGTGTCATCTTATCACCCAGATAGCAAAAGTGGATCGCGTATGGCACGCACGCGGCCGCTGCCCGAATCATTCCATAATATTATCTTTATTAACGTCCTATACTCGCTTACGATTCACTATTTTAATACGGCACACCGAACTCAATGGTCAGATAACTCTAACGAGTCTAATATTAATACGACAGCCGTGAAATTTAATAAACTCTTATCGGATAACAAATAACGTCGACGTTAGGTCTAATAATTTATTAACGAATACGCACTCACAGATAATACGGTTCTTAAATAATAAAACGCGGTCAATAGTTGGATGCAGTATCCAAGGTAGGTAAATGCGGCAAAAAGTTGACAATTAATCGGTGGTAAATTAAACATACTCCGAAGAGACTTTTATTGTGCGGTTCCTTTATGTACACCTAGTCTTGTCATACTTCAAATAGCGTTTGTTTAGCCAGCTCCTAATTACGTCTAGGTTATTATTTATAGACCGTTTATGCAAACCCGACTTAATTGTATAGGGTTATCGTCCATCACAAACCTGTAATTAATACCTGAATCGGACAACAAAATGATCTTTGAACACGGTTCTTTAAGGCAGAGTTCTCTCGCAAATACATTTCGAGATATTATGTCTGGTTCATTGCCTTATTTAGTCTGTAATTGGTCGAGTAGATAACTTTTTCAATAAGTTCATATAGCTCAATGAAATTTATATTACATTTAACGTAATACCAGACAATGTATTATATGATAACAGCGTTTAAACGTCAGGCCATATGTTTTATTGCATATTATATATAATATTAAAATGATTGCTAATTATATTGCGATATAAACAATTAAATTACAAATGACGCTACTGTGAACGTAACAGGTTTTTGTATTGTGGCGAAGAAAAACGCAAAGAACAATTAGCTATAATTATATCCATTAAATGGTTTCAAGAAAGCCTAAGCTGGTTTTATTAATATATTTTAGCTATCTTGAACACTCTTAATAGAAGAATGTATTTTGTATTAATCAAAATCACTATTAATTTTCGAAACATATTAAAGTACCTAATTATACACGAGGTGAAAATTTGACAGCTTTAAGTTACATACAAAGGAATTAAAATATACTTTATAACTTAAGTATACATACACTTGGTGTACACTAAACGCTGTGTACTGAAAGTTATACTTCAATAATGTCGGTGGAAAATGTTTCATATCAGTAGTCCGCATCAAGTCCGGTTAAGAGCCAGGTAGTGATCAGATCTATTGGACGGTTACCAATAAATTTTCAACAATTACCAATACTTACCTCGTTTAGTGTTGGTTTCATAAGTACTCGCTTGACCTGGTGCAGAGGTCTCAAGAACAGCGATCACAATCACTAGTAACAAATATCATTGCCAACTTCAACTGGCTTAAAGAAATTCTCAATGAATTATGAGGGACCTGATCTTGAAATCTTAGACTAGTGGAATAATACTTGTGAGCGTAACAGCATAATGTGTATTCAATCAATAATGAACTGTAGGAAATATGTATTTATTATTATTGGCGCGGTTAATTCAGCGTAACTATTGTGATCCCTTACGGTGTAGTCCAGTCTACGGTCCTTACGGTGTGCTATCTAGCACCGCGTGTTAAATACTTCTATCTATACAGATATGACGTTCTGATTCGACATTGATCAAAATCTTATATAAATTATCAGGGTGTAGTAAAATAAGAATAAGCCCGGCGCTGACTGATCGCGGTATGGCGCGGCTTGTCTAAGCACGGCTAAATGGCCAGGCCGCTTACGGTCAGCAGCGTACGCGGCGCGAGAAGCCCTGCTCAGCGATCTTCAATCCGCATGCCCAGCGTGGGAATTGTCGGCAAAAATTCCTTGGGCAGGCATAAATATCTAGTGGTCACATCCACGCCACATCTATCCATACCACATCCAACGGTGAACTTAAGCAATGTGACGATGATGATAATATTATGTTTGTTTAACTATTTACTGTAAAATATAAAGCACATAATTTAAAACGCATAAAGTATATTACGTAAACTGCATATACAGAAAATTTTCCTTTCCATTCCTTTAAGCTGGTCAAAGGACTTTTGATCCCAATAGCAACAAAGGTAATGAGACAACTGACTATTTGTACAAATTACACGTTTAACGTACATAATAAAACGTATAGGAGATATTGAACAATAAATATGTGTTCAAAATGTGTAATTCTGCTTAGATATTACTATTTATAACATACTAAATTCAAATAATCTACATTCACACTAAAGCAAATGCGTAAAGGGTAGTACACAAGGGGTCTTATGTTTTAATTCTGAATGGATTGGATTGGGTAAAAGTTGATAAACATTCAAATATTCTCCTTTAAATGTTAATAAACGTTGAAACATATCTGTTAATATTATTACTAGATTTTTTTTTGCATAAAACTTGTGTAAGTATAATTTATAATAAATAGTTAAGGTTTAGCTGGAAATACAACGAAACACCTAAGCAATAACGCATATATACTTAGGTAGACCTGTATCGTGACGTAGAGCGTTCTAGAAGCATAATAGTCGCTACGACTCATATTAGGATTATCGTAATAATTTTTTTATAATTATGGTTTCACTTTATTTTAAACTTATAACAAATTCCATGTTAGTGACGTGTTGAAGTACTTCTATGTAATTCAATAAAAGTTGTCGAACTCTACTACAACGTATTTGTTCACAACATCAATAAACTGCTTGGTTATTCCCCGCTTTGCTCTATTTTAATAAAAATGTAATAACATGCAGTTTTTATGGCGAGTACATTCGAATGTTAATATCAGTTCCATTGGTAACGCCTTCTTGTAATATGTGACTCTATGTAGGGTCATATCTAACAATTCTATTACAAGGTTAACGGACTCTATATTGTAAACTCATGTAATGAAACATTTACTATGCTTCATACGTATTGAAGACTACAAATTCAATCGAAGCAAAACTCTATTATTTTTCATATTAAACATAGAAATTCTCTCATTTCATTATGAATGTATCCTCCATTTTACGCAATATTGGAAACAGGAAATTATTACGCTGTCATTTCCGTTACAAAGATTTGCAATTTATTATTGTTATTACTTTTATTTCATTAAAAATATGAGTTTGTCATAATTTATGAACACTACCTTCGTCATGAAAAGATTGACTGAAGTTGGTTCTATTGCAACAAATTGCACAAAGAACTGATAAAGCTAAAACAAGCGATTTTCATTTAACGACTGGAACGCGAAACGCTTTTACACAGGGAATAGATTTAATTAGTTATATCGCGTCACAGGAAATAACATTATTGTGCACACTCACCAATAGATAAAATTATTTTGTTTATTATATATTGCACTTTGTGTGTATACAAACATCAACGGGATCAAGTCAATTGCAATCTAATTCAACAAGCTTTTTTTGTACTTTTGAATAATATTTATGATTAGCTATTTTGAA
The DNA here is from genome assembly GCA_018245595.1 of Microceris scylla. Lineage (NCBI taxonomy): Eukaryota > Metazoa > Arthropoda > Insecta > Lepidoptera > Hesperiidae > Microceris > Microceris scylla. The sequence continues at coordinate 7,966 of DWDT01000501.1, forward strand.
AATAACATACACCGTTGACGTTGAATTCTTCCAATCAATTTTAGTGATAAACTGAAGCTGTGATCTGTAAATCGTATATAACAACATTAAGATTATTCTTTAATAGAAAGATGTTGTTAATTTTTAAAACGTGTCTCTTTAACCATAATACAAATTTGCCAATATTGTTTGCTATTCAACAGCAACTGTAAATGTTCAACAGCAAATGTAGAAAATTCGAGCTGGAGTGACGTGATTTTTCCAATTTAAGTTTTTGTATACAAAATATATAGAAGTTGTATTAGATACATGTTGTCTAATATGAGAATAGGAAACGAAAAGGTATAGAAGATCGATAAGTTATAAAATTACAAGGCCTATTAGCCTTAACCTATGCGCTATATATATATGTCTATATATGTGGTACAAAATATGACAGTACCTACATATAATCATTTTTAATGCACCAAAGTATACAATAATTTACACCATTCCTTTAAAACTAAAACAAGTTCTTGATAAAGGTACATTAAGGTTAAAAAGTATCTCAATCAAAGGCCGTGTTGCATTTCCTTTATCATTTTATTTGACAATTGAACGAATGCTCTGTTTGTGTTTGATTTTAAGATATTTTATCTTACATTTCAATAACTGATCTAATTTTACTATAATCTGTATAATGTAATTTTTATTCAATGTTACAAATTATTAAATCGAGATACAATATTTAGTTAGACGTTTCAATATCCGGTAATTATGAAGTTTAACTAATCGTAAAACGTCACTGTCTAACTACTAACGTATGACGTGACAATGGTGTGGATAAAATAAAACAAATCATTAGCCCTGCGAACAACGATAGCGTCTAGTTATGCCTTAACTGACACATTGGTTTCATATTCATATATAATGAGCTCTAGCTGTCGGATACCATGAAAGCGTAAAATAATTTCAACATACAACACTTTATTACGAAGTGAGACCGAATGTTATGCGAGACAGGACGTTAACCCATTTTACACGTTTAGTTGTCATTGTCAACTCATTTTCTCATGTTTCCGTCGAAAATGTGCTCCGAAAACCTTTCATTAGTACATTTTCTTCTTGGAACCGGTGTTATGTACGGTTTTAGCATTATTATTTTTAGCTATTTCATAGGATTCCATGGAATTTTTCTTTCGACTAAAACGTTATAACTTTTTTCATATAATAAAGTGACTTGCATTTTTTCACAACGCTTGTTACCTACCTAAGTATTTATATTAACACAGTGTTACCAGAGTTTAATCCGTTTCATTAGTTCGATTTAAATTTTCGATACCTACATATCCAATAATCAAGTTCTGCATACAATGCCACATTTAAATTAAAATTATACAACATTATTCAGTATTTGATTGCGATTTTGGTCGACATTTCCATGATATTCAGGTTCGTTGTTTACCTAATTTCATATTACTCTTGATATTAATGTGTTCAATTATTTGAAATGCTTGTTCTATTGCATTGATGTTCAAAAATGATTTGGGCAATTAGAAATACATAATATATTCAAATATGTAAGTTATAACATTCTAATAAACAAATAAACGAAATTCTTATTAATTATTTAATTATTTTAATGTTTAAGCGTACAGTACCTTTTAATATAGAAACGACTCTTTGTAATATTTTTTTTCGTACTAATTCACCGATTTAGTCGCTTAAAGGAAACAACAAAAACTTTCATTGAGCTTTTCATTGTTGTTTAAATTTATTCATTTATTGAAACCTCCGTGACTTATTTATAGGTACATTTATTTCACAATACTAATGTATATTGGATAAATTAAATAAAGTACAAGGAAGTAGTCACATCTATTTCAAAGGTACTTACGTATTGTTCTACATAATTTACTAATTCAATAGAAAAAATACAACTACCATTGTCTAAATTGTAACTGATGTATTAAACCTTTTCTAATTCTTTAAATACACGTGAAATATTGTAATAACTATTTAAATATGATTCCCCGCATCTGTTATTTTACATTTCACAAACAAATTATCTCACGGTCGGTGATGCATACATTAAAATATACATATTCATTTAAACTAATCGAATAGGTAAAAAGTTCGGTAAGTAAATGTTTTATGGAAATCGACATATTCATTAGACACAACGTATCTTCGACAGACGTACCTAATAAACATTTGTGCGCGTCTAATCGAATATGCTTCCGTTTGTTTATGCTTCGTCCACAATCACTACGGTGGTCGTAGATGCTATGAATCAGGATGTTTACCGGCCATTGTGACACATGATATTTATCGCTAATTTTACGCTTCAACATAAACTGAAGTGTGCCCAATGTTTTTTAATATGAATATTAAATTTTACAACGCATAAATGTAATAATGAAGCCTTTTATAATTATTCCCATTCACTTTAATATGTCTCTACATTTTTAAAATGAATATTGAATGATTTGTATAAGATAAAGAAGGATTTATGAAAATATATTTTTTTTCACTGAAAAGATTGTTTCTTTTAGTTGGAATATTAACTGAATATTTTTTCGAATAGATAACCACGTAAGCATTATAATGCGCACAATAAGAACATGTTAAAAGAAGTAAAGTTTCAAGTCAAAGGGATTGCTGCGGCCGCGTAGCAAAATTTTGGAAGGTTAATTTTAAAACAACACTGTTTTTAAACAATTTACAAAAAGCTCAACTCGCGCTCAAGATTATTATTTACCTGATTGGGAGGAGATCCACGGAACGCGAACTGAGAGGTCATTTTTCACTTTGAAACTGGCCGTTGAACTTGAATAATCACGTAATGTCAGCGTCACTGTCCGCACACACTTCACAGTTTCATGTTTTGGCGCGGCACTGGTCCGGGGCGAGTCGGGTGCATCCCGGGCGGCCGGGTCGGGTGCAGCGATCGATCGCGAAGTCGGCAGCCGGCGGAGCGTGTCGTAGCGGAGCGAGCCGCGTGGTGCAGCGGGCGCGTGGTCGCGCGCGCGGCGGCAGTGGGTAATGCGGTAGCTGCCCGCCAGGTGATAGTAATTGGCGCCGCCGTCCCTCTCTCGCGTCGCCCGTCCCTTTCGGCGCGCACACGCACACTCGCGCCTGTGTGCGTTCTTCGGCTCGCACACCGCTCCTTCTTTTCACGCTCGCGTCGCCGTTTGACCCCGCGCCGCAGCCGACGCTCTCGATTTTTGCGGTGCGGTGGGTGGCGCCCGCCAAGGGGGCGGCCCCGCTCGGTGGGGGGACCGGAGGTGGGGGTAGATGCACTCCTTTCTTTTTTAAAAGCTTCTCTTTCTTTTCTCGTATTTTTTATGCCAGTGTCGGTATGGAGCGGTCTCTTTTATTTCGTTTTATACGTATATATTGTGATAATTAACAGTGACGACGCGCACGACGAGCGAGTTCGCCGTAGTCGACTTAATGATAGCTTTGCATGTGATTAAAGGTAACCACGACATTTGTAATTTTTATTTTCCAACAACATCGAACTCGGGTAGCTGTGGCGCGCCCGTAGTGTCGGCCGTTGCGGCCTGTTGTGTATTCGATAGCTTATATTACTGGGGTCGCTTTAGCGGTGAAAACATGTTAGTGGCGACAGTATTAAATGCTCTTTGAATGTGTACTTTACAACTGTGTCTGTATTGCGTGCGGGGATTATGTAGAGATGGCTACGCCACATTCCCAAACTTACAACTAACATAATTTACCTTCCGTTCAGGAACACTATAAATAATTTAACAACATTAGATTTAATATGTGAATTGTTGCAATTTTTAAATGTGGGAATGTATTATACTCTTCTGTCTATCCCTTCAGGGATTACAGGCGTAATAATACGTTTTTTGTTAAATGTGATTGGGAAGGCATGTATAAATTTTTGTGGTATCTATCTATTTGGTTTTCCCAATTTTTAAGATGTTTTAAAAACAGCCTACGAAGATTTAATGCATACATATTTGATGGTCTATTTCAAATTCCCTACCCCTTCGGTTTCTTGAGTAGTACAACAAATACTAATATCTACATTCTAGTTAAACACAAATCTTATAAAAGAATCAGTTTACAAATAATTTGCTCGTACGTTAAACTCTTATGTAGGACTGAAAGTAGGTCAAACAGGCATACCCTTATTCAAGGTTATAAGGATACTACATTATCCAGGTTAACAATTTACTCAATGATTCTGTACTGTACATTCAGTTACATTTGCAGTTCATAATTCAACGAATCACCGGCCAAGAGACGGTTAACGGAATCAGCAACATAAGAAGCTGGGTACTAATGTCGGTTGGAGAGCACTCAGATAATTACGTTGCGACGTGATAACTCAACTAAGACAAACGCTTAAGAACTTCGCCGTAGCGTAGATGTTGCACTACAATTAAGCTACTACAATAAAACAAGCGGGTGTCGAAATAAAAGCGCAACGTGCCCGATCGATCTGTTCCCCTCTTCTTTCTTATCGCGCGAATATTTCACACTGAACGCAAAAAACTCACACAGATATAAAATATTCAAACGGTATAACATAAAATAAATTATCTTAGGTGAGCATTTCGCGTGTGTGCGTGCCCCCTCCCTAGGGCGGGCCGCCGCCAGCGACCAATTGGGGCGAGCGGCGCGCGACTTCGCCGGCGCACTCCACGCGCCGCTCCCGCTCTCGCCGCACGCCTGTCGCCGGCGTCAGCGCGCCGCTCACACTGATCATGCAACTCCTTATTACACCTACTCTCATTCTCACTGTACTCGTCTACTACGTGCAGCAAACAGAACGCTGAATAAAATCGCATTGGAAAGTTCAGAAACTCTACCAGTCGTATTTTTTCTGTAGCACATACATATAATCTAAGTAGAGTTTAAGAAATATGTCTAATTTGTTAACGCGATTATTTTGTGAGATCGTAAGGTTGTCGCTTATTATGAAGAAGGCCTAGTATTGATAACTGAAATCCGTGACCAATTGTACTTATTATTTGATTTGATTATAACATAAATGTTTGTAAACATAAACTCAACAGGTGTCCGCTGTATGCGAATTTTGACACTTTTAGTCTGTACGAATGTGTTACATACGGGTACACTTGGTAGAAATAAAAGACAATGTGTATTAAGTGAACAAACGGAAATGAGCTAACCTTTGTATTTCGTCCTACTGCTGGGTTCTTGAGTTTACAGATACTACAAGAGACCTAGAGCATAATCCACGACGCTGCTCCAAGTTTAAAAATCTCTGATACGGGTAGCAGCCAAGATATTTTATATTTTTAAACTGTGGTTATTAAGTTTTCAGACGATGTTTAACGATTGTTACCCGACTTGCAATTGCTCATTAAAAATTATTAAGACAATTTATTTTTTATGTTTCCTGAACATACCTGTACTACATAGGTAAATTATTATTAACACTATCAAATAAATGCCGTAGTTAGGCAGCTACCTACATCTTTTTAAATTTTAATTATTATTAAAATATCTGCCAAGCGTTCATGTGACTAGCCTGACATAAGGACTAAGCGAAACTAAGGAGAGTATGGTTGAACACAAGAAATAATAAATGCAAAATCTTATGCAAGCTAAGAGGGTGTAATAATATGAATCGATGCATTAATTCCACAAGTGAAACTAAATGACAAACTGAAAATATCAATGTGGGCAAAGGGAATAGTTCCTTTAATTGAAGAAGATAGTGTCTGTAAATAAATGTCTGTAGAGTAAGAATCAAAACCAAATGACAAGAGCTGACAAGACCCTAAAGAAATATATTATCAATAAGAATACTATAATTAATTAAAATATTACGTTATTTAAAATAAAATAAACAACATTGAACCTGAGGTCTTGTAGGTTCTACAATGACAACCTACCCGAGAAGATATTCGTTAGAAGTCTAGTGAATGGGGGAGATTGGGGGAGGCCTATGTTAATCACTGGACATCTAAAGGCTAATGATGATATAATAATAAGGTAACTAACATTTTTCAAGGCTACAAAAAAAACTTCATATTCTCAGTTTTTTAGATGACATCAAAATTTATTTCCTGTTTTTTAAACAATTTCTGATTAAATTTAATTTTCCTAGTTGAGGCTGATTAATTGCATCTAAATTGTAGGAGCTTTGATTTAGGAGATCAACCTTATATTGAAGGAGCTGATAGGACTCGAGTAGGATGTGCATGGAACGGCGTGCGTGGATATACACTTGTGTTTACGGGCACTTGTCCCCTACACGACGCACATAGATAACCTTAGAATCCATAAAATGCACAGTTGCTCAATCTCTGCGTTACATACTTCACTGCCCTTCTTATTACCATCTCTAAATATCCTGATTCATAACAATAAAGGTTAGAGCTCAGTGCTATCATAGAGACTGCATCACCCCTCTCGGGTTTTTGGCTCTACAATACAACCCAAGCGGGGTTGCGTTGTCGTTGCAAGAGTCCGTATGGGATCTTCGAATAGTGTTGTTGATGTTATTTGTACTAGATAAAGTACACGGTCAGTAAGTAATATAAGATTAGCAGGCGTACCTTTTACGGTTTTTTTTGTTCAAAATTATTATGAATCCGTAGAAAGGAAATGGTACCATCAAACTTACATATTGCTACAAAGATTTTGGAATTTAGAAATGTTCGTATATGTTAATAAAATTATAATTGGTTGGGATATTAAAATAGTCAATAATTATAAGGGGTTATAATATTATCACACCCAGTGTATAATGACCATTATATTTGAATTACTGTAGCTAAATTTCTAACCATGCAAGGTGTATTTTAAACTCTGGTATATTTTTGGTAAAGTAGACAATGGGTCTAAAAGCAGCAACACACAAACAACGTTAGGCTTTAAATTTGGCCAAAAAGCTACATAAGGTATCCATGTTTTATATGTATTAAGGTTAGTCTCAATAACTCCTTTGAAACGCTATTATTATAGTGCAATGTGGGAATGAAATATAAAATTTTTACTATTTACACTGCGCTGAAACCAACCTGAAGAAACCTTTCAGTCAAGACATATTTCCCACTACGTGACCGTGGCTTTGTGGCCACTCAAAGGATTTTAAAGTTGAAAGGGAAACTTGCCATTACACCTATATGTTAAACTCAAAATTATATACCACTTGAAACTTCGTATTTACGTTTTAAAATACTGTGTGACCATTTTACCGTCTTTTGTAATCGCAGATATTATTGTTACCTATATCATTATCTTGCTACTTTTCTTAATTTATTAATTCTCATGGGAAGTTTTCCATTTGAATTATACAATGAAAATTAATAATTTGAAATTTCAGCTTCATAGTTCTCAGAATGTAGAGTTTCGAAATATTCTCATACATTAATGATATAAAATATAAATAAAAACAGAACAGAGCTCGCTCGCAACTGACAGTGGAAATTAATGTTTTCCTTAATTGTACCAAATCACGTAATTATATTATAATTACCAAATAATAAATTACAGCGTATCGCCAATTAAATTTGTTATTCTTGAATGTGTCATACAAAGAATTGTTATCAAAACAAAATACATGTTCTCGGGAATACAGTGTAACCTACACACTGGACAATCGATTTTAGCGTCTATCAATATTTATCCGGGGAATATCTGCACAACGCATTAATATGATAAAGTTTTATTAAGGCGGTCCATTCAAAGCAAATATTAATAAATTACAAGCCTAATGTACATCAGCGGTGCGCCGCCAAATCGCGAGCTCTTTGATGGTGTTTTTTATTCCAACCGACACCACATGTGCGAGGTTCGATAAGTATTATCGACGCGTAGACAGCTATAGCATCAACGACAGATTGAAATAAAACGGGAAGAAGCTTCGGCATCTTAAAAGGCTTAGTGAGAAAATAAAAAGGTGGGAGCATTATTTGCTTTAGTCAAATGAGTTTCTGCGGTGCCTACCCACAGCTAACGCGGCCGCCATTATTAACGCCTGCATACGACTCAAAGACACGTCGCATTCAAATATCACACTAAAAGCGTCAATCTACATACGTCCTATTGAGCAAATCCTAAAAGTCATTTATACCGAGACCCTATTCGATTGAAGTAGATTACAAATAATGAATAAAATTGCATACGAAATGAGAAGACCGAGACCGTCCGTGAATGTAGGATTGTTTGAGGGGGGTTTGCAGTGTGGGAGGATGGTTTATTGCCGGTAAATACTTGGCTAGTATACCGGTATAGTATACCGGTGAGCCAACGTGGATACGTAGAAGTTTATTCGCGCTTTTGATCTATGGGAGTCGCGGCGGCTGATTCTGCTCAGCACTTATTAACATTCTTCAACATACGCCCACCTAACTTATGTCACCTAGGTATAATGAAAACTCATAAAATAATTAGCAGGTATTTCTGTATGATATAAGCCTGATTAAGATATCTAATAAAGTATATGCGATATTCCAACCTAAAGAAACGTTAAAAATGTTTTATTATATAATATAATAATTATTCATAAAATAAGGGAAGTATAAATTTTAAAATGTATTTAATTGGTGAATTTCGGCTTGACCTTCATTTTGTTGTCTTTTCAGTGTTTATTCAGTTTTTTTTTTTAACTACTTATCACCCAGCCGTAATGAGTGTTGGTAAACGAACATTTACATTGACCATATTTTAAAATATTACAAATGTAATATTTTAAATAAAAATAAATTATTGGTCGTGAAAATCTTCGATGAGTTATCTATGCCTTTATGTTGCAGTGCAACTAATTACTCGTACTTCTCTCGTACTCACCACTTTCTATGGATTTTTACATGTATTTTAATTTAGCCCAGACAGGGTTTGAAATGTGAAGAACAGAAAATGCAAATAAAATATTGCAAGCTGTAAAGTAGGTACTTACTGAAGGATTGAAATAGACAAATAGGACTTGAATTGTTTTGTTTAGCCTTTGTTATACGCTGATCTCGACTTTAAAGCGTACGAAGGACATTAAAAAAGTAGATAAACATTTCCCTCAGAGGGAGAGGACAAGTTGCAAAAACGGTTTAAGACAAAAAAAGTAGCGAAAACCAGAAATGAATCAGGGCGGGCGGGCCGCCTCCTGGCCGGGAGGTGAGGGTTCCCAACAACATTGGCAAGTGGAGTAGACTTGACAATCGATAGAAGAGACTTTTATTTATACTAATATCAATGTAATCAATATTAAATTATATTATTATCATTCAAGATCCCTTAACTATAGGCAGAGTGCACAGAGTGCCAAATATTTCTATACTTACAGAAATAAATATTATTTTATTTTCTGCAATATACGCAAATAAAACCAATAGCTTTGAATAAAATATCTGCTCGTTTTATTCCTAATATTTAACAATGCAATAATAAAGATGAATATTTGGAATTTTAGAAACATTTTACGATATATTTTTTTGAAAGTCACACCGTCACAGTTTTTAGTTAAATCTAAAAATCAGATATTAGCATTCTCATATCACATTTATAGTGTTAAAGATTTTGTATTAGGTAGGTCTTGAAACATTCGTATATCTCTCAGTGGGTATTGGGGATATGAAACATTTTTTCTTACATATTATCTAAATAAATATGTTATTCTTCGTATCGTTATATTTCTAAGTGAAGATCACTTGGTGATATGGCAGAAATTAATTTCATCTGAGCTAACAGAGGGTTCTAAAGTTTATCTGGTTTTTATAAATGTTACACTATTTCAATTCATTCAAACCGTTATGAATAAATGTTGATTTCTAAAATATAATTACTATAATTCGATACACAATACACGGGAGAGTCGGAAAGTGAGAAAACAATTTAAGTCGAACTGAAAACAATTTAATTTCTGTGAAATTTAGAAATTTGCTCGCTTAATATATTCAATTAACGGTACGTAAACAATAGAAATATTTAAAAGTAAACGATTTAATCAACTTAATTACAGCCGCTGATTATATTGTAATCAATTTCACTAATTTTAGAAATTGCTTAAATTTCTTTTAATGCAAATACGGTGATTTTATTGACGGTTGACGGTTTATAATTTTGTTTTCACATTTTAACGAACTTTCACTTCACACTGTTAGTACTACATCGGGATAATATTAGTGAATATACTAATATGCTTCATCAGTTTTATTCATATCTTTTATACATAGTCTAGTAAGTAGAACTGTAGGCTACACCGTGTGACTCCATTGTCGCTCACAAATCAGCTTAAGAGGACATATTACGATGTTTGTGTATTCTATATGCCATAGAAGTGAATACACATTCCAGAATATTCTACGTTGAACTATAGTACCATGCGTCTAACAACAGATGCTAACTATGTACATATTTTACAACTGTATCTATTAATACTATGCAGTATGTCTCTTTTGAAATACAGTTGTAGTAGGAAAACATTATGGTGAATGTCTGTTGCAACTCAGATATATCTACTTTTTCCTTACAAAGACTAACATACATAGCATCTTGTTTAACACATTTAGAACGTCTTTCGTTTAATAGACTCTACATTCTACCTACTGGGATTCAATCGACACTAAAGAAAAAAGCTGCGTTTAGAGCCATAAATAGCATTTAGAGCCATATTCATATTTATCCCTAATTCAAAACAAATAAATCCAAAACATATAGGGCTAAGGGGAGAAAGTCACTTCTAGTAGATGTGTAAGTCGGCCCGTTTGGCGCAGTGACCGCTTGCAGTGTTTGTGGACACGGTGGGGGTTGAGAGGACAGGGCTGGTCATTTAGCGGAGATGAAGCTTCGAGAAATTAAACAAATACAATAAAGTATATTGCAACTTGTGATCTGTTCTACAAAGTACGATAGAGAATGAATTTCCTACTTTTAGCGTTATATAAGTGTGCTTATTGTGACCGGTAACTTTATTTCATGTGTATGTAGGATATACAAAACAAGGCATTATTTCGTAACCATCATCAACCCTATTATCTATCTGTTTAGCGACAGGTCTTCTGTTAGAATCAGAAGGGTTTATATTGTAGTCTACCACGCTGTTTCAGTGCAGTTTGGCATCCTTAATTCTGTTTAGGCAACTGTATTGAACTTTCTACGTCTATTAGTCTTTGTGGAATGTTTTCCTACACTTTATAATGGGTTATATGTATTTTATTTGCGAAACACATGTAAATTACATATTGTTTTATAATATTATTAATCCAAATATTTGCCGTACTGAACATAGAAATTAAATAATAATGAAATCCAACAAACTAAATTAACTTCAGTTATTTTTTAATTTTATAAGAGATTGGGTCCCTATCGAATACACAAGTAGGCACTATGTATATAAAACTGAAAATTATCTAAACTTATTTAGGTACTATACTATCAATTTTTTCCAAAACAAGTATAAAAAAAAATTACAAAGTTATAACCATATATGGCTTTCTATACATAAATAAGCGTTGCTGTAATTCAAACGCAGTTGTGTCAAAATGACTGCCAACTGTATTCATAATTGTCTCAAAGCAAAGTTTCGGAACAGCGATTAAACAAGTGGCATCAACACCAATACTCGACTTGTTTATTACTAAGTGAAATTATACGGTGGAATTAAATGAATACAGTCGGATTAATAACAATGCAAATATTCATAATTTCATAGTCGGCAATTCAAATGAGCATTTTGTTAGTTTTGGGTCGTGCCACTGACCCGGCTCACGGCCCGCCAACTGAGAATTGTAACATTGGTTTATATTCTATACTGTCCGCTATTACTCCTGTTTATGTGATAAGCATAACAAAGCTAATAATCAGTGGCTCATACCTCATTCTTCATACGTGCCATTGTGATTACTTTAGGACTATTGGACTGCGGCGCGATGCCCTTTACTTCTAAGAAACTGAATGATAACATAAAATGTACGTATATACAGTATCCGATGAAACAATTTGTGATGTATCACATCACATCATCACATCATCAGCCCATCTCAGTCCACTGCTGGACATAGGCGCGCCAATGAGCGCCATCGCGCCCTGGCTTCATTGTGATGTATATATATCGTAAATTTATTTATATCTGCATAAAGCACAGTGTAGTGTTAAACGCTATACTCGTACATTATCAAACGTGAACTCAGTTAAAAAACAAAGTTCACAAAAGTTCACAGATTGAGTGCAGCTCAACGAGCAACGGAATGAGCTATGTTAAGTAATTCGTTAACATGCACGGTTCGAAACTAGGAAATTTGCCGCAGAACGACGGCACTACGCGCAACTTTGAGAACCGCTGAACTGAAGTGGCAGTGGGCTGGGAAAGTCTGTCGCCGATGATTCCTGTTGCAGGTGTATTTTGGAATAGAAACATGTGAATATGATGATCGAACGATTCCAGTTCTTTGGACCGGTGATATAAAAAAGATAGTTGGGGCGATTACATGAGAACTATCTATGGAGTATGAAGGGTTTTTCTCAAACAATAATGTAAAACGGGTTTACGATGATGACGATGTTGAAAACTAAATATACATATGTACCTATATTTATATAGAAATATGATCTTAGATATGATATACGTTTAATGTGAATAGACAAGCTTGTATCGCTGCTTTCCATCAGACACGACTGTGGCCA
>DWDT01000502.1:0-20528 GCA_018245595.1 Microceris scylla
ATGAAATACTTTGTTTACGTTGTGTATGTAATGTAGATTAAAACGGCCCTTTACAGAATATCATTAAAATGAAAATTGTAACAGATAGCAGAGATTTAAAATGCGAGGGTAAAGAAGCAGATTTTTAGGCGGTACGAAGTTCGCCGGGTCAGATAGTATAATATAAACTTAAGTAAGTTGATTGAGACTTGAATTAATATTCTTCAAACTATTTGTTCTATTTACCACCGTATGAGACCCGTTAGAGAGATTTTTGAGTACCTAATATGAAACTACTCCATCTTCTGCTATAACATGTTAATGTCAAGTGCAAAGGTATAGATTTTCGTGTGCTATAAGTAAGTCGTAAAAAATATTTGACGTTCAAACTTCAGTATTTTTAATACATATCAATTGTCTCGTCGGTCGAGTGGTTGCAAACGTGAGTAGGTACTAGTCGGGAGGTCCTGACTCCTGAGTGACTTTTCCGTGTTGGAACGTAAACATTACGAGTGAAACGTGGGAGTGTTCTACATTCCTCTTCTTATCTTTTGGTGATTCCAGACGTGGTGTTACGTAATTTTTTTTTAATGCATTTTTTTTTCTGACGAAAAATCCCATGCCATTCTTTAACAGTGGAACGCTTTCATTACCGGATAAGGAGGACAACACTGATTAATTTGTGCATTCCAATATTCCATGAAACAAATTAGTAGGCTAAGAATTGATGGTTCGCATCTGTATAGTAGCAACGCTCAAGTAAGTGATATACCTATTTATTCTTGGATCTGCAATGATTTTGAAAAAATATTTAGCATACAATTGTGAAAGGTACGAAGGATAACTAAGTTATAATTAGCTTGAAAGTAAAAATGAAACTCATAGGTAATGTCCAGGGGACTTGTGTTTTGCTGAACGAAGTCATTTAAAAGCAACTGTTGTAATTTTGATGTTGGGCAGGAAATGGATAGAATGACTGACATTTCTCGTATTGTTAGTGATCTCTCCACATCGTCGTAGATTTCAGGATCATAATGGAATGCAGGTCGTCCCAGGTTAATGGTCCTCGCTATTATTGTGTTTATTGCGCAGGAACGCGTCGGATTTTAAATCTATCCATTTGTCGTCATTTTCATTCACTCGCGAACGTGATTCGGACATATCAATATAACAATTTTTTCGGTATCTGTCGCTCACTGGTAACTAGAATATTTTCGCACTAATTTTGCTAGTATTTCTGGTACTTATGGTAGTATACACTTGCTATTTTATTATGAAAATTATGATGTATGAAATAATCACACATATGTATTTGTAATGTATACATTCCAATATTTACCCGATGCATATCCAGAATGCAACCTGACAATATTAGGCCTATTAGAAAAAAATGCCAAGCTACTTACACTATTCTTTTTTCATGTTTAAATATTGTATATGGTGCTAAAAGTTTTAATTTTTTTTATTGAACAAAGGTATAAATGCTATTGAAAAAAAAATCAAACGTTGTCCTTGAAAATTGTTTTATTTTTTTGCTTTATATATAAAAAAAATATTTCCATAGGCCAAAGCTCTATAAAATAAAGAACAAAATATCAATATAATACTTATTTATACATTATAACAAACGTAGTTACAAAATATTGGACGTGTTACCAATCTCACGCACCGCATAATTTTTAATATAAAAATTATTCGGACCCTCACAGACATTCCTTGTACCACTCACACTTTGCTGAATATAAAAATATCGTCTTAATACTAACAGCTTACATAATCAGTTCAGTAAAGTTAGGCTATAACTACTTTTCGAACTAAACCATACTCTAGCTACCTATTGGCAAATTTTGCGAATGCGAAAATAATCACAAATTAAAATCTCAATGTTAATTTAAATTAAACATTTGTGTGGCACGTTGTTTTAGAAACATATTATTATTTATTATTACGGTTTAACTTAGCTTACATGAGCTTTTACATAACTAACTAAACACAAATTGAAGTACTTGTGCCCTTAAATTAGGTAATTTTTTGGCGATTACAATTGTAACAATTAAAATATCTTTTTTTATACTTATTCTCTAATTTTATTGGGTTCTTACAAATCCTCAATCAAAATAAATTACAATAACTTTTTTCATAAAATTAAAATGGTCGGCGATTTTTTCCGACTGTCTGATGTCATCTAAAATACATATGTCAAGACAAAATGACATTTAAAAAGGCGGCAAATACTATGAAGCTTTCAATTTTAAACATACAAGTATAATATTAAAGATTCCAGGTTTTCATAGACATATTTAACTTATTTATAATGGACTTCTAATTAAATAATACAAATTTCTTAGATTAAGCCAAAAAGAGAAAAGATGCGTCACTTCCTTAAATGTCCTATTACAAAATATATCCAGACCCAACTATTACGTAATAAGAGCACTAGGTTGTAATTTCAAAAAGGTTTTTTTTTAATATTGATACTTTCATGGTAATTTTTTAAATTAATTACTTATTTAACAAGCAAACGATTTATAAAATGTATTTATAAGTAGATACTAATCGGCGAGATTGTATACACATTAATATTACTTATGTTCTTTATTTTTTTATTAAAACAAGTTTTTTGTTTAATACCTACATTTTTGTAGAATTTTCACAGTGATAAAAAGAAAAATTATTGGGGATAACAAAATTGGAGAGCCGCGAATATGGTCAGTGCGCAACTAATTTTGAACAAATATACGGACTTACTCTTAACGTATTTGGCATATCTTCTCGCGTCTGGCTTGATCTAAGACAAACCTACAATATATAATTTTAATATAAATCTAACTAAACCTAAAATACGTTGTCATATAATTAATTTTACATAAAAATAACGTATGTAATTATTGCAACAAGACATTACATAATATATAAACTGCTTAGAGCAATATTTCTTAATTTTACAAAAATGGGCAGTGAGTGCTGGTTTTACTAGCTGTCATTCAGCAGCTTAAATTACGCGTTGAAGTATTTACAGACACGTAGTTTAAAAAATAAAAATAATACAAGCCAAAAATGTTAATTAGCCAATATACAAAAAAATATATGTAGAAATATATAAAAAATATGAAAACCCACGATGTCATATTGCACATATAAAAGAACTTAATCGAAACAATTGTATTGCAAACACAGTGAACTTTTACAGTAAAAGAGTCATAAACATTAAAGAGCTATTTAAATCTGTTCAATACAAAATACGAGAGTCTTTCAGTTTATTTAGCAAAAGTGTACAATATACAGATAAACAATTGAAAACACATTTTCGTTTAGATAAATTAAAAGAAAAAAAAATATATAAATATATTAATAGTCTGTTAAATATATACATGATCTGTTAGAAATGCTAAATCGAATTAAAATATATAAAAAACTGAGACTATTTAGAAACGTTATATATTAAGTTTATTTCCAGAATTATCCCATAGATACCTGTTACTTAGCTTGTCGGCTGTTTTTTATAAAAACGCGTTAAATTTTTCAAGCATATTCAGTTAATCTGAAAGTTTCACTTTCAGAAGGGCTTATCTTACAATTGAGGATATCTATATTTTAAGTAACCATTTTAAAATGACAATTCCTAACCGTACATACATATATTAGGCTGCCAATTTAAAGTGAAACGTTACGCCGCCCACAGACGATGCTACTAGAGAGGACAAATAAGCACTTGTACTACGACCACAGGACAGAAACGAACATGAATACATTAAAATATTTATCCTGCAATATACCTACAGTTTTGAGTTTCTTATCACAACGTCTTCTGTGAATCTTAGATTTACAACTTAACATCACGGAAAATCAAATATTTAACCTAATGTGAACAATCAATTATCATATAGAGTAGATATTTTTTTTACTGACCGACACGCAGATTCTAATAGGACACGCCATGGTCAGTCAACCAACCTTCTCTGTAAATGACCACAATTATCTATAAGATTCTCGCTCTTTAGTACGGCACCATTAGGATTTTACCTTAAATTTTAGTTTTAAAATGAATCTAATATCTCTCCAAGCAATTTACACGAACGGACTTCAGATTACAAATTTAATTGTTAGGATCACTGGTCCTAAAACTTAACATTGGTTAATACTGTTAACCCTTCATAGTACTGCCTATCATACTTTAAAATAGAGAAAGAAGAACAGTAACAGAGACCTGAACAACCACATACCAGTTCGATTTCTTTTACATATAACAGCAACATCGTATGTGAGCAACCTAACAAATACACCTGCGGTAAGAAAGATTAAAAAAGACATCCCTAATAAAATACACAATAGTGGTATATATTCAAATATCAAATTAACCATCCTATACATAAAAGTTGTAACTAACACATTACCTATATATTTTTTTACGAATTACATATATGTGAAGCCTAAAAGCCGTTTAGAAAAATAGATCCAAAAATGTACCTCGCATAAGTACGTTGATGATATTTATAAGTAGTTATTTGTGTTCCCAATATATTAGTGTAGCTTTATAAAATTTAGGAATTTCAATTATGGAATCTATAATACAAAAAGTTTTTAATATTTATTTTATAAGTATCGATAAAATTTTTTTACTACACTTTTGACTATAACCCGTTGGATTAACAACGTTCAGATTTGTCTGTGCCATAAGACACTAATTCTGCAAGAACAATCGTCATTTTGCTTTCTAATAAAACATATGAATGCACTTTTTGTTGGATACTTTGGTCAGCACTGACAGATCTCCTGTTACTTTAAATTGTTGTGCTCAAAGAACAATTATTTTCTATTATTTTAAGATTTTAAGAGGTAATCTGTATTTAGGAGCATTGTAAAGAAAGCTTTCACGGATAATGGCGACATCTGTTGTCTTACAGTGTAAAGACACCGTAGTATAATTAATTATTTATCAATCAAAATGTATTCTAGACGCACCAAGATTAATGAAAGGTTTGAACAAGCATACGAAGGTAGGTCTATTGTAATCTTAAATTAAACTGATTTCATGTCTAAGTACACATTCAAACCCAAGAATTAAATATGACGACAAAACAATTGGTGATACAATTGTGATATAAAGCACAAAAGATAGTTTCAGATACAGAGAAGGCATATCAAAAAATATATAAAATATTATATGGCCAGTAAAAATAGATGGCTGAATGTAATGTTAAAACTTTTACATATAGGAATAAAATAATGCCTAGTATAGAAAAAATCACAAAGTATAAAATATTATGTCTTTCGGTCAAATATGTATGAAAAGAGGTGTAGTAGTCTATTTTCCTCACAGTACAAAAGAAGAGATATGTATTTTCAAAGAAAAGAAAAATAAAAAACATGGCGTTATTACATTTTCAGCATTTCACGACTGCCAGATACATGCCAAGCATCATTTTTTCTTCCAGTTCCCTTGTAATCTATTGGCTAAGATAGGTGTAATCTTTTTTTAATCTTGGTCTGTGATTAACTACAGTAAAGCTTTTTATAAACACTATTTATTGCCTTAAATGTATTTACTAAAAAAACAAAATAATATAACCTTCTTTAAAATAACACCTTCTTTAAAATAACATATGAGCGGTGTAAAGAGGCTTTTAAAATAAATATCGCCGAAGTGTTTAAACGACAAAAAATGACGAACTCTGGGTTAGGTTTCACCCATTCTTAAACTTAACCTAGATTTTGGGGCAACTTATTTCTGTAGCGAATATATTCTTGCAATCCATTTGAAAATGTGCGTCGTATTGAAAACTTACGTTATATAATCCACTATGTAAATAGGTTTACATATAAAAACATTTTAATACAATATAAAAATTTAGATAAATTATCCTCAATATTTAAAGAGAAGAATTTTTTTCGAAAAGCATTACTTACGCATATATTCATTAAGAAAACTAACCTTAAGCTATTTTGCTGACTGTACAATTCGTTACCTACCATTAATTGTTCCCTGACCTTACATAACCTAGACGCGTTATAATACTTATATAAAAGCATGTGGCAGTGTTAAGTTACTCAGATATTTGTCATTTATACATAAGAATACTTAGAACACATTATCGATTTAAAATTGCATAGTTCTTGCAAACGTTCTAACAAAAATGTTGTATAAAGCAAATTAGATAAGATGGAGGTAAGTGTGAATAATACATATACATATGTATAATAACCGAAAGAGAAGAAAGTGAAATCTTGAGAAATCTCCATACACTCGTCCCAAAGTAGGCTCGAAGCGAATCTGCCTGGCAACCAGGCGACAGATACACTATAATATTTACATATAAATATTATTATTATATCATCACACCAGCTCCCTTTCAGGATTGGTAAAAAGCACATAAATATGTATATTATTTATATTAATTTGGATATTTTTTATTTGAATATCCTGTATTCTCAACTTAAAAAATGGTATGATAAATTATACAAAAAATTGAACCTTCTGCAAGGACTATAGCAATATTAATGTAGATATAAAGATATGACGAGTAAATTCACAGGTTCTATACAAAATATCATCATCTCCGAGAGCGTATACATAATACATACATGGATCGAGATAAAAATAAATGCGTTTTAATAATGATCACACGAATAATATTAAAAAAATACGTTGGCACAATATGATTTTCTTTATAAAATATAAATTCACTAAGCGATGTTCACTGATGATGTGGAAGCAGTCTTGATTGGTCCAAGGCCGAAACAAGTAATGATAAAAGGATTATTTACAATTTAATATTTAATATCACTTTTACATTTAACTCATGTCTTTACTCGATATTATGTGTCAACGTTCCAAGTCTTTGTTTGTTTTTATTAAACTTTTAAATTGTATATGTGGACATCTATACAGATTTTACATGGACTGTACCCACTGTATCAATGATTCTCGACATTAATTTTACTCTACGGATAGTATTGGATTCGAGTTCCAATTGGACATAGTATATATTATGATAAACGAAATTGTTCTGTAGATCTGTCCAATGAAATAATATAATAGACTTATAATTCAAATACATTTTCTAAATCATAAACAATTTCACAGTTGGAAAATAAAAATGTTCTATATAGATATTCACATACACAATCTGTTCTTATATTGTAAATTCTAATTTTAGTTCTCTAAAAAATTCATCTTGAGCAATGTCCTTCATCAACACAAGCTCGAGCCAGCGAAGGTCAGTCCAGCCGTCACCTCCGGAAGCAAAGCTCTATAAAGGCACCTGACCTTTATTTTAAAAGTCATAACCATATCTTTCGCGTCCAAAATGACCGTCGGATCCGTCTAGGGTGAGATTCCTTTCACCTTTACAGTCACTTGTTCATGCTATCGCCTCTGAGGTCAATAGGTCCAAGTTCAGTGGTCTCCTCTGAGTAGTTCCATGAGCAAGTTGAAGCTTGGCCCCTCGCCATCTTTTCCTTTGTTAGCTGGATTGAGCATCTCCTTCCCGACTTGCATGAAGAACTGTTTGAATGAAAGTTAAATTTATCTATTAGTTTTTGTACTAGAATACTATTTAACACCTTTATTTTACAAATGCTTAACAGAAATGTATTGTTCCTTTTATCAATGTTGACGTTTAAGAATGAACAGACAAAGTCGTATCTAAAGTTGCATAGCAATTGATAACATTAGATGAGAACGCAAAAATACGCCCGTACTATAAAAATGTCCATAGCGAATATAAATAACAGGAAACGATTAAGAATAATAGAAAAAAAATTAACCGTTTAATGACGATGCCAAAAGAACTTTGTCATACATGTAAAACTTTAGTGCAGTGTGTAATTATTGTAGCTACTTGTCTATGGATACGATTAATTGCGCACTAAACGAAGTTCTGTTTAAGCTACATTCTTTACCACATGCTATTAACTGTACGAACATTAATATAATTTTAAATTAGTTTCAGTGTGTCAGTTTGTCTGTGGCGGTAGTGTTCGTTAAATGAAGGTGTGGACGTGTCGGTGTGTGGGGTACCTGGCAGGTGCGCTGCAGCTCGGGGATGCGCAGCAGCAGCTCGCCGAACTTGGCGGGCGCGTCGGGCGAGTGCGCGGTGGTGTAGGCCTGCAGCGCCGCCAGCGCCTTCTCCTGCGACGCGCGCACCTTCTCCGCCTCGCGCAGCTCCGGCGCGTCTGCCGACACGTTGGTGTACCTTGCTCTACCTAACTACTCTAATATTCCTCCCCTTTCTTAATTCATAACACGTACGAAAACTTCGTACATTCCATCGATTTTAATTAAATACATTTTGATAAACTTCATACTTTAAATTTAATAAGGAACAACCTTAATATGGAACACTTTGCAACGGTACATATTTTTATATTGGTATATTGTCTTGCTCATATTGCAACACTATTACAATTCATTAAACATTAAAGTTTTATTACCTGACGTGAGGAGTACGATCACTTTGAGCGCAACGTACTCGTACCGGTCGACGCGCAATCTCCTGAGGTGGTCGGTGAAGCTCAGCATGCGCTCTATGCACGGCGTGAGGCCGTACCTGGTGAAACACATATTATACATCCATTATTTCTGGAAGCAATCCACCAAAAATAACATCACTTATCATTTACGTGTCAAATTATTACTAAATGTTATTAATTACATATATCTAGACACGAAACGAATACCTAAATTCAATACTCCAACATGTACTTGAAAATCGAACCAGTTATTTTTGATACTCCATCTCAGTACAGTGATCATTGTGTCAGAAACTTTAGACTTATACACATTTCTCCACATCACACACACATACACACCCCCAGGCACTAAGCGCAGCGTTATATGCATATTTGACATCAATAGCATTCAATTTATGGGAGGATGGATATGAGGGACATATGAATGGGAGGGTGTGTCTAGAGTAACGTGCACCGAGTGAAGGGAGTGGTACGCACTTGGCGCTCTGGTGCAGCGTGATGCCGCGCGGGCCGCCCACGCGCACCTCGCCCGGCGTGCCCACGCCGCGGTAGCAGCACGACAGCACCAGCAGCTCGCACCAGCTGTTGATCAGCAGGCAGATCTGGTCGTCGATCTGAAACAATCACGCCACATTACACTTTAAGCGAACTATAACCGAACAGACCAACATTATACAGTTAATAGAGTCATAAGGCTTGTACTCATTTACTTTTTAAATAT
Organism: Microceris scylla; assembly: GCA_018245595.1. Lineage (NCBI taxonomy): Eukaryota > Metazoa > Arthropoda > Insecta > Lepidoptera > Hesperiidae > Microceris > Microceris scylla. The sequence continues at coordinate 9,173 of DWDT01000502.1, forward strand.
TAAAATGAATAAAAACTAAAATTGAGATGTACGAGAAAAGTGAATATTTTATAAGCAACATCTGTATGGCATTATAACTTATTTTTTACAATATAAAATGTTTAATAAAAAAAGCGTAACATTACGACTGTCATCCCCGAAGGGGTAAGCAGATGAGTGTAGTACAATCCCACGGTTCACCGCGTTACGTTTAAGTTCCATGTAATGGGTGGTGAGCCTATTGTTTATAATAACTAAATAATAAACAAAATCGTTGTGAAATAATTTCCTCGTACAATTTATGTTTTTTGATACCAGAATATGATTAGGCTTACAAATTATTAGTCTAGGAAGCTTACATACTTAGTGCAATGTGAAAGAATGTCAGTCAATGAAGCAGCTTACCGATATATTTTTGAAGAGCGGCAAACTCTTGCACCACTTGACTATCTTGTACAATCGGTGGTCGGCTATGTTGCACAGGTCGGCGAGGAAGTCCGCGCTGCTGTTCTGGGCGGTGATCCCGCTGGCGGCCAGCAGCGGGTTGGCGGAGGGGCTGCCTCCGCCAGTGGACTTGCCGAGTCGATTCAGTTCGGATTCGTTGTATTGCCACAGATGTTCTACGTCCATTATTTCCTATAGTTATTAAATAATAGCGTATATTTAAGTCATTAATATTTATTTAGGTAACATAATTATGTATATAATAATATGCAACAGTTGAAGCGCGAAAACGAAATTTATTTTATATTTTATCCTATATAAACATTTTATATTTTATGTTATCTGTTAAAAAGAGGCGCATTGCAATTACGAAAGTCTTAACTCAAGTACACGGACGTCTGCATGTGAAGCATTTGGTAAACTTAAAAGGATTTGCAGAAACAATCTTTTACTCCCGGATTTATTTTGGGTCTGAATTTAAATACAAAATACATTTGAGAAGCTATGTATCAAAACATTTTATGAAGCGGAAAGCCAAATATGTTTATAAAGCTTTATTGTTAATACATATGTATGTACCTGCAATAATGGCGGTATGTCTGGTGTGAGTCGGCTGTTGCTGGACTCGCCTCGACTGTTGTACAATGCTGGTCCATTTACCTGGATCATAAAAAAAATATTTAATGTAATTGTGACTAAAATTTCCGTTAACTAGTGTCTCGTATAATTTAACAATTTGTGTTTAATCGGTGGACAAGATAGGTTTTCTCATTTATACTCGTAAGTATCAAATAAAGTAATGAATGATTTATTAATAAAAATTTAATAACAAATGATTAAATATAACGGTTGTGTACCTACAATTATAGGTGACCAGAGAAATCACAATATTAACAATAATGACTAAAACAGGTATATGGCCAAAAATATTTTTTATATGTTGTTATCTTCAAAGCAATGACAGTAGTCATATTTTTGGTAATTTAGACTAACGACTTCATTGTACGCTAGAACATACATATAAATGTACGGCGACATCTAGTATTCGATTGAAATTCCGCTAAATAACGGGCGTTTTTAATGTAAGCATCAGATGAAATGGTAAGTAGGTAGGTGTCTGTAGGGAGGCGCGGTACCGAGGTGAGGCTGGTGGCGTGGCGCAGCGCGGCGGCGGGCGGCGCGGCCGCCAGCAGCGAGCCCGTCGACGCGGCGCCCGACAGCGAGTACGAGCACTGGTACGTCGAGCGGCCGCCGCGCGTGCGGTCCTCGCGGATCGCTGCCCGACACCACACAGCTTATCACTCACATGTCGTACTATTATATCAGTATAAACTGTATGTATAATGCGATCATTTCAAAATATCATATGAAACGAACTCTCGGATTTATTGATTCAATCCTGCACGTCCACATCACATCAAAAAATATAAAATACATCGATCATACATCTCTCCTCTTCTCTGAACTTTCTTCCCGCAGGCCTATTGCGACCGGACAAGTTGTTAACCGCGGGAAACGGCAGGGTAGTGTTTTCGTGTCGGTTAACGACGACCACGTACCTTATTATTATTTTAAATAAACGAACAATGCCGCATAATTATCTCCTTACCTTCCAACTTCATGCCGCAGCCGAGACACTTATCGAACCGACAAGCGGGGCACTTCTTCCTCGTGGCCACCGTGACCGGGCAGTTGCCGCCGCGCAGGCACATGTAGTTCTTGCGGTTCTGGACCGTCCGCTTGAAGAAACCTTTGCACGACTCGCACGAAAATATACCGTAGTGGAACCCGCTGATTTTGTCCCCGCAGATTGGACATGGGCTGAAAAAGAAAGAAGTGTTATTGATTCAACGAATTCGAACCTACAAATTTTCAGAAGCTCCCGCGCTTGGGAATCTTAGTCAGGATTGTTTACAATCAGCCATCAGTCATTAAACTTTCACGGGGTTTAAGCTAATAGGAATCCTATTAGATTTTCTTATTTTCCGTAAAATATCATCCACACCAAATAATAACAATTTTGTTTCATATTTAATTGAACAAGAAAATTTTTTTTAAACTGTTTTTTAAAATCCACAATCACCTGTTAATAAGTTGCTGCCTACTGATACCCTGGTGATGATGTAGACGATCTTCGGCCGCGTCGGCGTCCTCGTCGTGTGCCGGCGAGGCGGGGAACACCGCCGCCTCTCTATACAGCACGTGCGGGTGTCGACCCTGAGGAACATGACGGAAACATGAATAAGGAGAATTTAATAATATTCTGCGGAACATGGCCGCTTTAATGCTATGAAACTTGAATATGGAACATTTCATAACCGTCTTTATATTTAGGATTTATTTACGCTAGCATTGCTTCTTCATTTAAATGTGGTTCGACACTAAAAATAGTTATTGTTAGTTTCGTGTCTAGAACAAAATTGTATGTATAATAAGTAATTTTAAACTCATATTATATATTTTATGCAGTAATTTTGTGTTTATTAAACATTGAAAATATCGATTAAGACTACCCTAGTCAGTGGGACATGTAAAACAAATAGATCACTTGCTTAATAACGTAAGGGGTCCTAGGTTACTTAAAAGAGTTCTACGGCTTAAAAGGTTCTTCAAGAAAACCCGGAGTGCGCATTAGGTCGATGAAAGTATGGATGGTATAATATTCACCTGCACGGGCGAGTGCGTGGGCGAGAACTCGGAGCTGTAGGAGTAGCAGGAGGAGTGCGAGGCGTCGCTGTTGTTGCGCGACAGCGACGTGTAGTGGCGCGCGGGCCGCGGGCTGGCCGACGGGCTGCTGTACACGCTGCGCCCGACATCATTACAATAATTTAATTAAACCCAACGGTCCAGTGGTACGTTAATCTTGCTGTGAAGCCGGGATTCTCGGGTTCCCTTCCCATCCAAAACAATTTTTCTTATCCTAAATTGTTTGATAAGCACAAGTATGTAGTACAATTTTAGACCCAAACAAGTACTCGAGATTATTAGACACATGTTTATTAGTGCCAAATGTTTGGCAGGAATATAGATTTTTGTAGACTTTACAGACGCAGTTCAATAAAAATATTTAAATTGTGAATGAATTGTTTGAAATTTAAATTTTAAAGTAACAATGAATTATCCGCACTATCTACAAATATGAAACGATAAAATTATTAAATTATTCAAATATAAATAGTTACTAGCAAGATAAGTCACCTGTGCGTATACATGGAATGCACCGCGGAGTCGGTGCTAGCGCTGGACTGGACTCGAGGCAAGCGGCCCAGCAGTGGGGAGCCGTGCAGACCCAGCAGCTTGTCCATACCCACGTTTGGCTCGCATTTCAACTCTGTAACGTCGCAAACAAACATTAGCTTGTAATATTATTAACAGTTTTATTCGTTGTAAGGTATATGCATGCACATAATGAACGTCATTGTTGTAGTTCTCATTCAGTCATTGTACCATTCATTCCTTAATCGGCATATCTTAGTTCGAATTTCAATCTACCATAAGGGGTCCAAAGTTCGAATCCTGACAAACAACTTTAAACTTCACTTCACGCTTTACTTCTACAACTTCACACTCTAAAATGTATATAAGTTTTTATAAGGTTTACATAGATATATATTTCTTTGACGATACAGAAAACTAACAATGTACATACTTTTAACCGCATTTTATAATTGAGCCAGGCAGTGTAGTCAGGCTTAATCGTTGTCATTCGAAGAAGAAATTCTACTTATTATTAAATAACTACATCATAACAGCACTTATGTTGAAGATACTGCATGATGGATAGATCTAAAGACATGATGAATGGGTAAACAAGACCACTTTTCAAACACATATATTACAAAAATATATATAGGTACCAATAGCTTTGCATTTCATTATAATCTCACCTAATACGAAGAGAAATGTATGCAACGTGAATAGAATGCAGCACTCATCAGAGTACCCAATTCAGTCTTCTCTTGAATAGTTCCAGGATATACAAATAGGGGAAAATAATGGATGCTCACCAGATAACTGCGTCTCCTTCTTGATAGTCAAATTCTGTATCTCGGCGTTCGAGTTGGGCGCCATGAGCGGCGCGGAATGGTCGTAGTGGTCGGACAGCGCCAGCGACTTGGCGCTGTTGGTGGGCGAGGCGGGCCGCCGCGCCAGCGACAGGGATGTGTTGTCGGTCAGCACTGATATCTGGGGTAGAAATACGTTATAACATTTAGTAATTATATATTAATTGAAATAGTAATTTCGTGTTTATTTTTTTTGTTGTGTTAAAAATATTCTGTTTTGACAGTTTTCTTTATTATTTTCGGTTATTTGCAAACCAAATTTCATTTTAATAGCTTCCACATTTTTTAATTCACAGCATAAGGAGCATACAGAATTCATTCGTTATTTTTACATTAAATTATAAATGATTCATATATGGAGTAAAATACGCACTGAATATATAGTTAACGAAATTCATGAGGCAACAAAGATTATGAATATATTCAAACAACGCGGGCATTGCACTGTATAGGTTCTGCAACTTATATATTATACTGTTTTTTTATTAAAGAGAGACTCAAATGCGGAGGCATCAATTACAAAGGGACGCTGTCAATGTTTGGCCGCTTTCTTGACACTAGGGAAGTTGAAAGCCTTGTGTTCCTTAGATCACGCCTCGCAAATAGGAATACACCACAGAACAGAACTACATGGACAATATCATCGTTTGTAAAAGACTTTAGCACCCAATTTATTTGGTATCGCTCTATGTCTCTCCCACGCTTTCCATTGTAATCTGCATAGTAGGTAATTATTTCTGTGACAAAATGAAAAATCTTTTGTTGTTCGTGAACTGACCCTGTTCATGCTGAGGCTTCGCTGGTGCGATTGAAGAGGCGCTGTGTATTTCAAGTCCAGCACCCTCTGGTCGTCCAAGCTCTGGAACACTTCGCTCTTCATGGGTTCCGTCTTAATCGTTACGTTTCGAAGCGTGTCAATCGAGTCTCTAGACGATTGCAGGTCTAGGGAGCTGCTGTTTTCATCTGGATATTGAATATTAAACACATTTATAAATTATAACTTTATACCTATTAAATAAAACGTGTGAAGTCTGCCAATCGGCATTTGGTTAGCATGACATAATATGACCGTAACTTTCTCATTTTGAGAGAGGATCTTTGTGTCAACAGTAGATTAATAAAAGGGTCGGAACAGTAACATATTAAAAGTTTAAAATTTGTTCGTTCTAGAATTTTAAATCCCATAAGGTTAAAAGGAACGTGAAATTCAAAATTTTTTGATATTGCTGTCGTTGCCTACAACCTTTTTAAGTGGAGTAGGATATATATATATATACATATTTCCCTTTCCGCCTGTATTATGCCTTACAGAACAAAAAACCGCCACTGACCGTTAGTGGCGCTAGTGTCTATGACCATCTCCTCGGAGTCGGATAGCTCGCCTTCCCAAGACATGGGCCGCTCCTGTTCGTTTTGTTCACACTGCCCGCTAGACGAGCGCTTCTTCTTATTGCGCATGTTGACCTGCAAATAGAGTTCAACGTTAATAATTAAATTGGAGAAGGCTATGTCCAGTAGTGGACAGGAGTAGGGCGATGATGATCATGATGTTAATAATAATAGATAAACTTTATCGCCATTAAAAAACAGTTCGTAGTGTACAATATGTGGTATGCAATACAATGTACAGCAATTAATACCATAAGGGTTACATTTATTGGCGAGATGGCTCAAACTCAGTTCCGCTAACGCGGCGTGCTGATCTCGGATAGCGCTGATTGTCAATTGTGCTAAAAGGTCTTATTTATTTATTAACTTCATGTTATTACACTTATTACGTTATCCATCAGTTATGTCATATGTACCTATACTATGAGACGTGTATCATTTCTATTGACGTTATATCGTTATTTAAAGTAATGCACTACAAATCGTAATCCACTTCAATGTTAAAATACGTCATTTTTTAAAACTGATAATTATCAAACTCATACTTATGTGGTTGCAACTGTTTTGCAATTAGCGGAGATACGGGCAAGTAGCCAATCCTCCATCATTTAAGCATCTTCTAAGGCTTTACAGGAGGGTGAACAAACATTACTATAATTTATTTCTTCTTGCAATGATTTTTTATTATTATAACTGATACTTTCTCCCAAGTTGTAGGAGGGACGTAAATATTTGTTGAAATATGCCATCAGTGGTCACGAACTTAGGTTATGTGACTCGATCCTTATATAATCACTTAGACATTAATGAAAATCTTGAACAAACCTATATTTACGATGGTATGTAGTGGAACTCAATGTTTTTTTAACTACTTGTATTATCCAATGACGAATACATAATCTCTATATTACCATCAGTTGCTACCTTTTTCATAACACTAGATCTAAGAACAGATTTACCTACCTACACATGTACTACTCGAATTCCTCATTCCGCACACTTCGCCAATTCAGACGGGAGTGTTAAAATATATTTATATATCTATTTATCTGATTATAGTTCAACTAGATTTAAAAATAAGTTTTAAAAATGAACTTGTTAAAGTTGTGACATCAAACTTTCTTCTTTATTATGTCTGTTTCTACTCGTATTGTTTAGTAATTCTACTCTAGAACCCTTCGATCCATAGATAAATAGATGCATAGATCCTATTCTAGGATTCATAATGCAACATTCTTCGTATTGAATTTGATAAATACTAATCTAAACATGCATTATGCGTTGAACAAGATATTTCCTTGTTTTCACCTTGTCAAGGGCAAAAGGTGATGATACGGCAAGATAACGCGTGATTCACGGCAGACACATGCCGCTTCGACCGCCAATTCGGATAGGAGAAACTTGCAAGGATAATAGCAGAGGAATATTGTGCATAAAATGTATAATATTGCGCTTTCGTGGAAACGAGATACAATCGACGATCACCTTACCAAATTACCATTAATTTGAATATTATTAGAGTTATTTACATGTAGCTACGAATCAATTGCGCTATGTATATACGCTTGGTATCGAAAGGCAGGACAGCTAGTTGAATTCCAGGTGCAACAGCGATATCAAGTTTAATACGCGTTAATGAGTTTACATCTGCCTTACGTCCGATGAGCATCAATGTTACATAGGCAAAACAAATATTTCTTTTTAAAATACGAAATTACGGCTATAATTTTCTTTCCAACATAAGATTACTCATTTGATTTAGACAATTTTATACGTCAATTTTCCTGCAATTGCATAAGTGCCACTATGGTAAATCGTTGTTGTCCTAAAAGCATAATTATAAAAACCTAAAAGTGGATGTAATCGCGTTACGCTTCAAACCGCAAACGTACAAAATTAACGATTACATTAACGATTGATAAATAATCGCTTTACTGATTATAAAATATAAATAATCGCGCCGCCCGTTTTGTATGTGATAGATAAATTTGATATCTTCGATCATGATTCAATGAACATTCCTTTAAACTGAATTCAGTACGTTATACTCGTATATCCGTTTCACATTGTTCTACAAAATTCATGAAATGATCTTTGACTCTTTTACTTACTTCCCTTCACTGATTGAGGTGTTGTAGGTATAGTACAATATCCAATCATTCTAGTTACTACGTACTACACAGGCAGGATGTGTACACAATATAAATTAGATAAAAATTACCTAACTAAGTAAAGTTGATAATAGATTGTTAGAAAGACAATTTCATTATAATAATGTGTATTGAACAAGACATTGATTGGTGAGATATTTCGGCGTACAAATTCATTTAGCATTATTATTATCAATCTTATCTCTGAGCAGCAAAGCGAGGATTTTTCAATGGCTCTTGAACGACTGCTTCAAATATTCTTCCAATTTCTATTGTGGTAGAGAATTATGTTCTATGAACGTCGATTGAACGCTTTTGAAGACTAACGATCTTTAAAGCTCACCTCGTATTGATGCTGTGAAAAGTCAATTTTGGAGATTTCCGCGTCAGTGGAGTCTTCGTCGTGCGGTTCCGATGACACACTGATGCGCACTCCGCTCGAGCTGTATGAGAACTGACCTGGAATGCACAAATGACACATAAAAAAATAACACATTTTATATTTTAAAAATATACTTATACGTGACAGATGTTGCCATTGCCATGTGAAGCAATCGTACAATATATATAAAGCTTTAATATCTCAACAAATCTAGTTGAACTCAAATGGTATTTGATGTAAAGTGAACGCATTACAAATGAGCGATTATTATAATCCCTAAGAAGAATTGGAAAAGAAAAATGGGATGCGTGGTGCAAAAGGACTCTTCTAGATAATACGTTATGTTTAAGGATACTTTAGGAGCAACGCTTAAACTTTGCCTAGGACGTTCACGATGGTTTCTATTGACTCTTTGTTGTTTTTAAATCGTGTTAACGGTATAATTAAAGATTTTTTACACCTTTTCAATATTTGGGTACTTTTTACAACGTATAGGTACTACTACATCATATTAATTTGTTAATAAAAATAAAATAAAAAATAATCTTTTGCCATCAATTAATTACATTCTCATCAAATTACCAACATTTATCTTTTATATTCAGTACTTAGTAATATTTCAGTTACATTATTATCAATAAAAAAATCTTTTAAGGTTATTTTCAATTTTAAATTTAAAATACTGCATATCAAGCAGACATATACAAAAAGATAAATGGCCTCTGAATAATCAATACAAGTCATTTACATAACCCCAACACGCTATACCAACGAATCAACGTATTTACTTCCTGGTCTCCTGAAGGGTAGTTTCAGTTTCCGGTTTGCATGTTTTGCATTTTTATCGGGGTGCCACTCTCAATATTAAGGTTATACAATAATTAAATATTTGGATAATATTTGAATTATTAGTTTGAAAATATAATATAATAACATGGCAACATGAATGAACATAATAGCTTTAAAATTTTGCTAAATTATTTTACGATGTGTCAAATATGTTTATGGACTGATTGTAAATTACATGATATTAAATCAATATTATGATCAAGAAATAACGTACTCTCGGTATTTCCTTCACAAAATCATATGATGTTGTATATATTTAATTACGAAATTTAATGAGGTTTATGCATATATAAAACTTTTATACTTATGCTTTCAATTAAATTAAATAAATAAATAAAAAGACTTATGGAGGACAAAGTGAAAGTGATTTCAGTTATAACACACCGTTACTGGTTTCTGGACCCGGCATGCTGATGGTGGTAACAGACACATGACCACCCTCTATCTTCACCGCGTCCGCGTCGCTCGACATCGCTGCGTTCATCACCGATCACTGCACCATCACTCGCTGACTTTTAAGTCTCTAATCACTTCTACACTACAGAGCACCACACAGTCATAATCGTATTAAAAATCATCCAAAAATACTGCTTCAAAAATTTAAAAAACTATTCTGTCTATTCTGCATAATTTCATTAAAATATATTCCTAATCTCTCCTGCTTGATCATCTTGCGTCTGTGCTGTCTAAGGCATCTGCGGGACTCAGTCTTGTGACATTCCCTCGTCTGAACACAGGGTTACATGTTCTCGATCCTGCCGGAACTTCGTTTGCTTGAGGCCTTTGTACTCGGTGTAGATGCAAACACGGATGTTCAGTCCTGTTCACAGATGTCACCATCATCATTGTTAACCTGCGAAAAAGAAATGATCAAATAGTAAAACTTTTCAACGTTTAAATAATTTTATTCTGATATTCATTGTCTGTGATATTAAAATGGGAAGAATACCTAAAAACTTGGATATAAAACGCAAAGCATTACGAAAATTAAAAAATAAAAAAATAAAGAGAGCAAGCGCGGCAAAGTTCACGCACGATTCAAATTGAGAATAAAGCTGTCGTTTCGAAACGGTGTGTTTGTGTACACGTACGCGGCGCGACGACACGGCACACGCGCACCGCGCCGCGGCCTTGCCGGGTGGGCCAGTGCTGCGCAGCGCGTCACACCATTATCGATAGATACATGACCTCCGTGTCATTGGCATTATGTTTACAGCGGAGGGCGAAGCTCGCGATAACGTTGCACTGCGTCAGCGGCTCTTTTATTAACCGACTTCATGAATTAGCTGCCGCATTTACGCATCGTATAATTTTTATACAAGCATTCAGTTTAACATAAAATAACGTGTAGTTTATTAAATGTAATACAATTGGCATATTTAGTATTTTTATAACTCAAAAATATCGCGTCTTAAGAATGACAATTTAAGAATATACCATAATATCTAAGGAGAAACTGACGCAAGTAATAATTCAATTATAAATTCTATGAAATCAAAAAAGCGATTTTTACGATTATAAATGATTAAATTATTAGGAATTGCAAGTTTACGAATTTTCACATTAGACTTAATCTTATCTGGCGATTAGAGTGGGCGATAAGAATATAATAATAGTTTATCGATAAGTTAAATCACTAGGCACTCAAATGTAATGGGAGTGGGGGGCGAGCGGCCTTCACGGAGCCGGTTGTAGCGCCCGAGCGGTCGCGAGCATTTCGCCTTTCGCGCGGACTGGTCCACCGCTCCCAATCCGAGATCCGAGCCACTCAGCCGAGCCAACACACGGTTTGTGTTATATGAGTAATACAAGTCGACTGGCTGTTCATGTAGAATATAAACACTAAAGGTGAACAAAAATATTTTATAAATTCAATTTGAAATACACACAATTATAAATTATTCGTAATTGTGCGTACAACAATATTAAGCCGCAGTATTGATAACAAATAATTGAGGGAGCGTAGAAAGAATGTCCGTATACCTTAGAATTAATAAAAATAAATATTTTCCAAGGTGTGTGAAGTCTGCCAACCCGCACTTGGCCAGCGTGGCAGACTATGACCTATTAACCCTCTCAATATGAGAGGAGACCCATAT
>DWDT01000503.1:0-20519 GCA_018245595.1 Microceris scylla
TGGCCTTAACCCTCTCAATATGAGAGGAGACCCGTATTCCAGCAGTGGAATTCTAATGGGTTGAAAAAAAAAAATTACCAAAAAAATTTTGTTTAAACAAAAATACTGTTGTTCGAACTTAAAGATATCTTGCACCAAACATCGTCGTCGTCGCCGTCAGATGAGGTTCTATCTTTATTTTGTAAATATTAGTCTGTATAAGATTTTTTTAAATGTGTGTGGATCGTACAAAGAAATAAACGTTTCATACATTCAATTATAATCGCTCGTATTTTTTATTCGGTGCGCGAGCGTCACTGCCGCTACTCGTAGGATCACCCGATTCTAGGTGTTCCATGTCGGAGTTGGTAGTTATTAGTTTTTAGGGAGAGTAGAACTGAAAACCCACGACTCAGCAATCAAATTAATCAACAGATGTCCATTATCAGACATATCGTCATCACCAGCACACCAGTAACTTAGAATCATATCACTTAAACAATTTATTAAAAGTTTTTAACATCCAGACAGTTTCTGATCATTGCTAGGCGTAAGCTATTGGAAACTAAAATAACTTCCTTCATTGGAAAAGTCACTAGTAAACTTTTTTAACATTGACTATTGAATTTTCTCGGTGTTACAAATGACGTTCAATAAAAGTGAAAGATAAATGTTAGGAGTTTAACTTCTTATTCAATTCCTCCCGCTCGTGCCAACTCGGTCACATTGCCGCCAGCGAACTTACACCACTGTGGAATTATTAATTGCTTAAGGACATGAGATCGGATATTAAAGAGAATGTACGTGACTATTTCTGATTTATAGGGAAGCTGGATTAAACGTTTACAATCGAATGATGTAATGTAAATTAAATACGTGTGTATTTCGAGAAAGCTACAAAAATTGTAAAATTTAAGTGATATATAACTTAATTGGTATTATTTGTGATTATTTTTCTCATGTGGCTTAGACGTTGAATAAACGTTAAATAAATTGTTTCATAGATATAATAATAAGGTCAGTTTTACAAGATGTGCGCTGTGTTAAGAAAGACATTGTCAATTGTTTCACTGATATTAGTTAGTTCTGCCACTTAAACAGCATTAGTAAGTTAATTAACTTGAGATATATTTAGGAGCTAAAAGAAAGTCGATTCTGATTGAAGAAATGTCTCAAACACAAATAAAAAACAACGTACGATTGCGCATAGCGTAGATGATATGAAAACTTTTGATAATTAAACCGACCCTCCTCGGGCCTATTCCCGTCGCAATACAAATACTGGAATATCGCGCTCATTCCGCCTGAGAATGGCGTCCTACATATTATTTACATTTCATTTGCGAATGTGCGACACGGTACGCCTTGACGCTGTGAAGTATTTTTTGATACTAAATTGGATATGGAACGCAGACGTCATTACAATTTATTTATTCAAATTAATAATGAATAAGCATTCTCTTTTCGTTCTCGTTTCTTAAAGATTCGCATTGAAATTATATTTCGTTATGATTTTGGGCATGTTTTGTGAAATTGTATTCGTGAATTGGTTACGCCATTTCCAGCCCTATTTACATATTAAGAAGAAATTTTCGTAAAGCTACTATATATAGACTTATTTTGAGTGATATTGGAACATCACATTATGAACACACTGACTAGTAATGATATTAGTGTCCTGATTTATTGGCGATCTTGGGGTGCGTTTATCTATTCGGTTGTTTTAAGGAGGAGTCTATCTAACATCAGCTTGCTAGGGAAGCCGTAGCTTTTAAAAACAAGTTTTATCTCGTCGGCTTATTAGTAGCCAATGGTTTAAGTACCAATGGTTCATCATTTTAATACTATATATGTATGTCGCAATTGCTAGATATTTGGCCATTAATACGTTTGAAGGTTTTCCTTAGTGTTCGATTATTTTCAATCTAAGTTATATCAAAAGTGTTTTAGTTTTTTATTAATTCCATATTTATATACATTAATAAGAGTATGATAATCTAGAAACGATCGACATACTTCATACAAACGAGTTTCCATATACATATACGTAACGTATACCTACGCCACAGGTATAAAGGTCTAAATGATTTTCCTTAACGGCTCCTCTTATTCTGAGTACTATCATCTCATACCTTTTAATCACCCCACTTACCACCTACTTATCATCCAACTATGGACGTATACCTCTCGGCAATTAATAGTTCCACAAGTCGTATTACAGTCGATAAGTGCCATCGTGCGAGGAGGCCGGCAATTGGCGAGAACTGCTCGTTATTGGATCAGAACTTAATCTTTCATTTATCATTACACTGATCGTGAAAATACTTGGCATCGACAATATTGATTTTGTTTTCTTTCATTATTTTTATCATACTGGTGGAATACTAAAGTAGATAGAAATATTGGTCTAGAATCTTAGATTACTAGTTATATAATGCCGATTACTAGTTAAATGGTAATCATGGGAAGAATAAGTATAGTGTTCAGCGAATAAAACGAAAACAGAGCTCTCAATTTGTACTTAATAATTTATAATTTATAAAATAGGCATAAACTAAGAAACCACGTAATAATTTTAACAGTCTATTACCAATACCAGAATAGACCATAACTAAATTATACTTACCATGCTTTGATAATCAGGTATTTCTTCACTAGATTAATCGATTATGTATCATTTTGAAAAATAATAATCGATTAAGATATTGGTACGTAATACATTGGAGTCGTATTATAGTTATATATACCTAAATCTGAAACTTTAAATTCTACGTCTAAGTACGGGGCTTTCCAAGAACTACGTTTCTCCTGGAGCACAGTCCACCATACTTCTCCAAAGTCGATTAATGAACTGTTAATTTCGACTACAATGACGACGCGAAGCTACGATCTCGGAGAATTTAGTACACCATTGCACAAATTTCGTTTCATTATTCAAAACGTAAGCATCTTTGTCAGTGAATATTTTACAGTTCTTTGTCTCTCACACATGAACACATAAATTCCCTTGTATCTCGATAACGTGTTCGGTCCAAGTGGACGCGTGGAGCCGATCGCAGATAACAAACGCAATTTACACATCTCCAGATGTGAGTTACGTTTTCATACTCTACATTTTTATATATTCGAACTCTCCATTGTGTGTGCTATCTCGAAAATACATATGATTTTTGTCGAGAACACAGGAACAAATGAACGAAATAAAATAGTACACAACGCATGGAAACTGGACAATCCACTTGTACTCGCTTGTCTGGATTGTATGGATTGTGTTTTTATGTTTGGCGCGCTCGTCAAAGTATTGTAAGCTTGTACTATAACAATAAATATGCCAATATTGTTTTCACAGATTTATTAATTACCTGCATTGAAGTACAATGGTTGTGTTTCTGTTTTTCTTTTGTTATGAAGGTATGTGACGTAAAGTTTAAGGTTTTATGACAAAAATATTGTATTTTATGAATTTTAACTTTATGTTACGGGAATGAAAATTACATGCTATAGGAAACGATTTCTCTAATAATGCCTTGTTGTTTTTTTTTGTTAGGTACTTACTGCTATATCTTGTCGAACGATATTAGTTAATGAATAACCGTAATTGGAAATAGTTTGAATATTAATCCGTGATTTAACCAATCCATACTACTCGTATATCAGCATATGTCATACGTGTTGTTTATTTACAAGCAGCGGCCCAATGCAATGGGCTGTAAATCAGCCATCATTAAAATTAATTAATAACAACGGTGTAATCAATTAATTTATTGTAATGAATTAAATTTGGAGAGTAATGGCTATGAACTCATTACTTTTGTACCAGCAATACTCCAATTATTAAGGTATTCAATTATTCAGTGGAATAATTATTATTCGACGACAACCACAGCGATGCAAGTGATTATGTTTTTACAGGAACGAACGGATATACATACACATATAATATGTCTTCCGTCTCATAATACATAATATGTATTGCACATACATATATTTGTATGTAAATACAGTATTACTAACTGAACCAATACCAATATATACTGAAAGTCCTATTCCCACGGTCTTATTAGAAGTTGGTTGCAGTAGACTATAAGCTGCAGCAGCCTCTTGTGACTACTCCGACTGAAAAAATATTTGGTTAACGCCAATAGCAGAAAAATATGAAATCGGTGCAAAATTCGTTTTAAAGCTTCGAACCTGTCAGATTTTCATGTAACAATATTAAAACGCCGGATTTCAGTGGACCAAAAAATATAGCGTAAAACCTGCACTTTCAACCCATTTAAGTAATTCAATATAACCGGGTTACGACGAAAAAAGCACTGCAAAAGAGAATAAAAAACTGTTGGAAAATTAAATAACCAACTATTATCTAAGGAATAGAGATAATCTTGTGATTGGAATTTTGTTTTCCACTTCGGATGACTGCAGTCATGTATCCTTGGAACGCAATTCTTATATTACTAAGTTGTGTTAGTAGTTAAATATTAAATATGCCTTGCTTTAAAAGTAATAAAAATGTTGAGTTATTATGCCCGTAAGATAGTCATTAATAATTTATTTTATTTATTTATTTACTACAACGTCATGATAGTAATAATAACATCAATAATATAGTTACAATGTTTTAATCAGTCTGCGTATCCGTATCTGTATTTGCCAACCGTCATTTTTATACGTGGTTATCTTTGGTGATCCTTTTCATACAAAGTCGAAACGTGCGTTTGGTAATCGAACGACATAGAAGTTGGTGATCATAACTAACAAAGCGAAGGACTGTAATTTGCTAACTCGTTTACATATAATAACGCAAAATATAAACCAATAGCTCTTTATATATATCTGTTTAAATCTGCCCACTCATTTTTAATTATACTATTGGACCCATGATCGACAATAGAATATTAAACGTGCTAAAAGCAGATACCATTAAACCTGTGTTAGTCTACCGATAAATAGTATCTACTAAAATAACCTCCAGAGGATCTATTTATATATAGAGTTGTTCACTTTTCTCTTGACGGCGAAAGAAAATATTAACGTCCCTCTGTTGAGAGTCACTTGCGACTCTTTATGCGGATAGTGTGCGATTTATAGAATGTTTTGAAACATAATTATATTACTTTGATACATGTATTTATATATTAGGTACTATGGTCTGAAATTCTCATTCTGAGAGGAGACCCGTGTCCAACAGTGGGGCTATAAACGGATTGGTGATACTAGTGGTGTTGATGTTGATATACGAGTACTTACTATACCTAGAGTACGCAAATTGATAGATAAAAATAATAGTAATTTATAGAATCGCTAAATAGCTCTACATCCATTAATATAGATTTACTGATGTGTGAACCCGCCAAATAAATGTACACTTGTGACACTAAGCCCTTAAAGTGTCACAAATGTGTCAACATATTTATAAGTCACATCCATAGTTCGCTTAAAATTTTTCTTGTGTCTCTCACGGCAGGAGTATTTGAATATGGTTGGTTCTTTAAGCATAATATGCATACAGTTCCGTGGATAAAAATTCATGTGCGCAGTAGAAAATTTCATTTTTCATACATTATTTTACATAGTTATTATTGCTCACAAGTTCTTCATCTCACCAGTCATCCACATCCTATATAATCCATATATCCAGTTAAACACGTGACAGTCTGCAGCCGTCTTGCGCGTTCGTTCATGCTACGAACGGGTAACTTTTTAATTCACTAAAGTATTCTCAGACTGCATACAGTCACATCATAGTGTACAAGAGATAATTTTAAGAAAGTCTTTCCATGCTAGAACGAGTTAGTACTTTTTATGTAGCCAATATAAATGGCCAACGTAACTGGTGAGCCTCAATGGAAAAAAAATTTAATTTTAAAAATTACTCTTATTTTTTTATCTAATTACTATTTTTTTTTGTCTTGAATCAATAAAATTTTTTAATTATGCAGAGGAAATTACTATTATAATGACTTGTAAAATTCATCATTGTCAAATGTCATTGTCAAATGCAATTAATTGCATACTTCATAACTAGTAAGAGATGATTACACGATTAGGTCGTAAAATCGCAACATCGATATGGCAAAAATCCGCTCGTTTGCATTGAGCTCTAATACAGTGATGGTATGAAATCTGATGTGGACCCACGTACAGTGCACCTCTGACATTTATGAGGGTCCAGGAACGTCGTACGTTATTCGATATATCTATAAAGAAGGTTCTAAACTAATAATACACGAGATCAAACATTGTTTCGATGTGTTAACGTTTCGTTAAGTCTTAAAGTCTACGTTACGTTAACGTCTTTCGTTTACAATTATAACGTGCGCTATAAATTGTAATAACTGTTGATATTTATAGATATACAAAAAGTTACATCAAATGTAATTAACAGAGAACTAACTGAAGTCTCTGTACTTGTTTCTTATCCTCCACATTCGTTTGGTTTATTCATACATTCGTTTCACATATGAAAATTAATGAAAACTATTATTGTTTAATTTTGTGTTACATGTTATAGTCATTAAGAATTATATCATCATAAAACATTAATGCATAAGATTTAAGTATCATGGATTCATTCCACATTATGGATTCATAACCACATATTCATGTAACGTCGAACTCTACATTTTTCATCTCCTCGTAATTCCCCGATGCATCATTTATATTTTAATCCACCTGCTTCTACATTACGCTGTTATCCAATTTACTGAAGACTGTTTACAATTTGTTTTCAGCGATGTTTATTTTCATCCACGGGGCGCTTTCATTAAATGTCTTCCAGTATCTTTTGTATGCGATATAAAGAGCCCTGCCCGAGCGCATCATTCATCAATCCATTGTAGGTATTTGTTTATAAACGTTCTATTATTCGAGCTTCCACTAAAATGTTTTAATTGTTCCGCGAATTAAGTCTCAGAAGACAATTTGACTGAAATTAATTAGTCTTTCCTTTGCCGTGAAATAAGTACATTAAATCTTTCCTTGAACAGTCATATAATGGAAATTACATTTTGTTTTATATCTCAATGTGACGATTTCTCTTTAATTTAATCCGGGCTTTGCTATTTTAAAGAACTACAATTTTAAACCTTCGTAATAATATCTTGTTATTGGTATTTACCTAATAATAATGAGAATGAGAAAGCTTCGATTAATTTATTTTATTTTCGAATAATTTTCAGATAAGATTTAGTTTTTTGTCACACTCGTATTAAACATAACCTAAAAATATGACCATAGTTAAGATAAAGGAGAGAAAAGATAACGTAGGAACACAACACATAAAAGTAGAACTCTTTAATTAAGGAAATAAGATTCCATATTCAAGTTCTAGCGGGCATAACAATTGCGTACACCGTGTTGTCTAAGCTCAACGATTATGGAGGCATTAAGCGCGGGTGCACTATGCATAATAAAAATGCCTATGTCAGATCATTCACCGCTAACCCCTCTATTATAACGACGCATGATGAGCATAACGCTTAACGCGACGCAGAGATTTGCATTTTGCGTCATTATTTTAACGCCATGCCGTCTGAAGTCCTCAAGTCCGGCGTGATCATCGAGTCAAAACGTATGACAGACGTAGTCCCTGTGGCTAAATTATTCCCAGTCACGTACAGAGAAGGCTTCCGGCTTTGTTCTAAAATTTTAATCATACGTTCGCCGGGGCGGGGTTGTAACCAAAGAACATTAAAAAGTTGAGTTAAAAGATAAGAGAGCGAAATATTAAAATGAGCTTTCATTGTTTTAAAAGTTTGACGCTTTAGGTTCCGTCGTTATAATAGTAATCGAAGTTATTGGAACTAATATAGAATAGTACAATCATAGACGCTTACGAGTACTTTTAATTAGATATTTTTCGATTTGTACGTTACGTGAATCGTGAAGAGAAGTTAATAAAAGAGCCATTTTTTATTCGACACTAAATTCATAGCGATTAGATAGTACCCGATGTTGCTTGTATTCAGTGGAATGCTTTGAACTTTGAACAGTGGTCAATATATTTAAAATTTTCTAATACTTGCAAGTTGGAAGTTAGAAGCTGTGCACATAACTCTTGAAAGTTTGAACACTGCCGGTGTCTTCTGTTTGCCGCGAGCAAACTTTGTAATGTGTAGTGGCATGGACCGTTATCCAGCAAGCTTCGTAATGGTTCTACCGTTATTTATTCATATTCGAATTTAAGGGCAGAAGCAGGTTTTCAATATTCTTACGGTATTAGCTTATACAATCAATTGAACTAAATGTTAAAATACTTGAAGTTTTAATAGGTATTTCATTATTTTTCGGGGACCAAGAAATATACATACATTCAGTGTTTTTCCGTTGCGAATGTTATGAATCGTAGTTAAACTTCTAAAAAAACTAAATTCAATTAATAATACTATACGTTTAGCAACGGGTAATTGAAAATAGATATTTAATATTCTTTAAAAGGTTCTCTTGATAATTTTATCAGTTAATTTAAATTCTCTGACCCGTGATCGGATTTATGTCTGTAAAAATAAATTTAGAACGTCACTTTGATAATTTATCCCTTAATTCCCGGAAATCGTCGACGCTCGCTCTTCAGTGCTGATAAATGGGTGAAATTCGGAAGTTGTCGAGTTCCAAGGAAAATGTACACTCGGAATGTTTCTATGTTACAATGTTGTCAATCAGTCACCGCCAGTTCACCCATTTCGTTTGCCGCTTTCCCGCTGATTTGATTGAAAACTTCCTTCCCTGCACCTGAGCCTTCGACATCTCGTACTTTTATTCTTACCGCATTTCTTATATCGCTGTTCCGTAATTCACGCAGTGTAACACATATTTCATATTGCATTATTATATTTCTTCTTTTGTTGAAAGTTGTTGTCATTGTAATAATGTATGTACTAATATTATATATCATGCAACCTTAAGTTTTATTAAACAAAAATTAAGGACACTGATTATAGAATTTAAAATGAGCAATTTCTTTAAAGTTGTGATTTGGAGGATAACAAAACAACATTTAGCATCAACTACATTTCGGTAGCTTTAAGCTTGGTGGTGACAGACCAACACAAACAAGCCGACTCATTTCGTTAAACCACGATGGAACATACCTTTTCTATAGGGACCCATCCGGCCGTGAATGTTAAGCGCGCGAGCTAAAATTGTTACCTTAAATTCGTTTATGCTTCCCATTCGGGCCGCGTGGTAACGAACGTTACAATTGGTCCCATGGCGATCCAAGTTTCACGTTAGCCGGGCTCGCTTCTACGGGGGAATTAGGCCAAGTGTGCCGTATGATAATTTGAAGATTTTCTGCATAATATTACGCTGGAATTGTCAAAGTTTAGCAATGAATTTTACCGCCGACATCATACTGTTATGTTTTCATCTAACATTGTCTATAACTTATGATGAATATGAGTATACTTAATATAATGAGGGTCGAAATGTTCTGTAATAAGAAATCAGCCTGGTAATATGTGTATTACCTAAACTCTTTTCAATCCGCAATGATATCCATATTTAACATTGGACCCGTACTTATATGGATTGGTGAATAAATATGTCAAGGAAATAATAAATATTTATTTTCAACTCAAATACAAGGAACCATAAAGAATTTCTAATTTCATATCCGCGCACTGCTTACAAGCACTCGTTAGGTAAATTGTATTTGTTTTATACCATTTCGTAGACCCTTTCCTCGGAGGTTGGCCGCTCGCAGTCAATTTACCTCTACCCGACCGAGTAATGCTACAATTTTTAAACAGGTTAAATAAAATGCTTTATTTACAAACGAGAGGTTTGGATATTAATTCGTTTCTTATATTACAGGATCACAATATTTATATATATTACGTTATGTACACAGGTTTAACTTTTCTACTCTAGTTTTTATCATTGATCTTATTATAGCTTTACCAGTAGGTATAAGTAAAAGATCGGAACTAATACTATTTAAGCCCACGTAATTATATAATAAGGAATAATTTTTAAATTACTAAGTATATATAATAATTCAAATATTCAATCATAATACTACTATTATATTTGAAGTTTGAACATCCAAGTTTAATTACTTGAGAGAAATTGAACGCGATGAAATCCAAGACAGTAAATATCGCTAATAAGACGTTAAATGAACTGACAGGACGGTGGTGTGACGCTTTTGTCTAACTTTTTGCAACTCCGGCACTCACCCGAAACTCGAGAGCGACTATTAAACTTTACGAGGCGTCGCGCCGCTAAACTTTTTAATAAATTCATCCATCCAAATCCAACGACATTACGTACAGGCTTCAAACGACAAAGGAGACGCCATTTGAAAGCCATTCCTTCATCTATCAGAGTGACACGCAATCAAACAATACAATAAAACTTCTGTACCGAAAAATACTTCAAAATAATTCCCCATTTAAATTCAGGAGGGAGGCTGTGTAGCGTCGTTTGCCAACAAAGGCTTTCCTTCGGAGGTAATAACCACTAGGTGCTCATGGTATATTGTATGTTTCAAAAAAGCTTGGAATAACAGAACGTTACAGTTAAATGCATCGGGGGTGCTTTAGAAGTAGTGTTGCCGGAAGAGTGCGCTTTCGAATTGTTCCTACCTAGTGCTTTTTTAAATTACCTTTCATAGTGCACCACTGTGTACCTTAGCGTCATATCTAACACGAGTCTTATCTTTGTTGCGTTTCTACAGTCTGAAACATTTTGACCTTCAGTTGCTTCTCGATGATGAAAGAAGCGCTACGTATTTGGCACTTACTCGCTATCAAACCTGTTTCCTTTTCTGGGGAGCGATAACAGCTTACATAATTTTATTGAGTTCCGCTTTAGGTACTGCAAATGTTTTGAATTGGAAAATCTTAAAACTTAAAATCTGTTTGGTTTTAGGAGAGGTATTAAGATTATTAAATGTGTACATTTAATTTGTACATACAGACAGTCTTTTAGTTGCTAAACAAATCTACTACTAGATATAGAATGGATAGGATGTTACTTAAAAAAGAACCCAAACAATTATTTGAAAAATATCTAGAATTCTAGATAAGATCATATTCAGTTCCTACGTGATAATTAAACATTTCAAAAAAAATACATCATTGCATAGCCATTCTTGAAAGCCTACGGCCAAATATCATCCTGCCCCCTTTTTTAAACGATTTTTAACCATCAACAATTTATACCAACCTTCCGGTGTCGTTGGTGCGAATATTATACAATAATGTAAAGAAATTATAACACATATTTGGAAATCAATACTACACCCACTAATAGATTTTATGGGTCCTAAAATAATCTCGGAGACGCAGATGTGGGTCGTTATACTTTGGAAGTCGTAACGGATATTGAAGTCATCATTGCCGTCATTACGCTGATCACCTCAGCTTCGTTCCTCTTGGCACCTTCTATACGATGTCATTTTAAGTGTACACATACAGAGCACATATATGTATATATATGCATCTGTATATGTGAAATCTTTTAAAATGTGTAATTATTGAAGTTTGTGTTCACATAATACAGATAATAATAAATATAAAAATATTTTTTTCACCCAATCAATAATGTTGTGTCCATGTACGTACATAAATTATAAGTAAACAAATAATATCGCGAGGCAACTTGTTCATTAAAACCCTTAAACTTCAGACAGCCCTCTTCAAGCCCTCTCAAGGCGAAATATATTCTATTTATAGTGTAAAGGTTCTCTTCCCGTAATACTGTTAATGAGTAGTATCAAGTTTATTACATAATTAATTAACTTGTAATAATTTCGTTATTAAAATGTTCTATAGGGTGCGCGACGTCTGTCAACCATTCCATTTGGCCAGCGTGGCAGACTATGGCCTTAACCCTCTCATTGCTTAAGGAAACCTCTGTCTAATAGTGTAATGATAAAAGGGTACAAAAAGTTACCAAATTATAGAATTAACTAGACTTTATTAAAAGACATAATGACATAAATCATATAACATAATATATTAGAGTGAAATTCTAGTCATGTACATATAATGACAAATAAAAAATAGAAGTGAAGAGAATAACCCGAACTAAATAGACGTGGTTAAACAGAACGGCTCTCCAGTGATTAATATCCAGAGATTCGGTGTACTCCAGCGATGTTGGCGATAATCGTCGACGTATGCAGATTACTACAATTGTTCTCGGTGTCGTACGCGTAAGCTGCGGATGTAAGGTATTAACTGAGTGTGGAGGTATGGGGAGCCAGTGGCGAAACCCCCGTTATTTGTGACCGGGGATTTCATGTTAAACAGCTATGTTTATGGTTTTGATTAAGACAATCATCATATTTTGTTTATAATCCTGCTATTTAACTTAAACCTAATGGTATGTTTTGATATTACTTATGAAATAACATAACATTACGCCTGTATATCCTCAAAGAAGTAGGCACATTAGTAATGAGATTCTGAATGTTAATAAAAAGGTGGATTCGATTCGGTACAGTATACAAAATTATATGTATATTCGAGTATTCATATTACTGTATATAAAAAAGTTTATATTCCAAAACACTGCTGTAAACTTTTGTAAGATTCGCCAGTGGAAGTACTCAGAGTTATCTCGATTTTCGTTGATATTCGGTTCGGTAAATGCATTTTTGTTTGCTTTCAATTTATATGCATTACGTGATGCCTGAAATTTATTCCTGCTTCCGGAGTTATAGGGGAAATTTAAATATACTTACCACATTACCTACGTGCCTTTTAAAAATTATGTACCAACATTATATGACATCATATTAATGTTAGATGTAGTTTCGTTGTTACTTGAAAGGCTATATTTTTTTATCCCACACATAAGTTTTTCTTTAAGTACACTGTCTCAGTTTACATTTCGTATACCGATCTGCTGCCTATTGGTACTAATACGAACGCTGTTTAAAAAAATAAAAGCTAAGTAATGAATACTAAGGACCACAATAATAGGCTCGTCAACAAAATTATATACATTGCTCCCGGTGTTTACTTAAACAAAAGTCAAATTGTTCAATTATAATCTATTGTACAGAGATATATTTATGTACCATGTATATTTATAATATTTCAAAATATATCTTCTGACGCAAGTAGTAGTAATGTGAACTACAACCTTTACAACCTTTTTGTTAAAGTCCAGTTGTTCTACAGGTTATTTGAATATATAATAGGATGAAAAATATAACAATTAAATTGGGAAAACTTCACATTCTATTTATCATCTTTAGTATTGAGCTTAAAACAATATAAGTTGATTCTTTGAAAGTCAATTTATTTTTCACAATACGGCTTGTACCTATTCTCAGTTCAAAACGTCTTTTAGTGCTTTCCAGTCAAAACGTTATATAGTCTCTTGGGACTCAGTTGAAATTAGACGGAGCTCGCTAAGACTCCGCAGAAATAGAATAATAAAGCCGATTACAGATCGGAGTCATCGATTCACGGTCGTTTCTAAGGTGATCGGAAAGCCTCTTCGTTTGATACATTATTATTACAAAGGTCGCTGTCTTGTTTGTACTAAAAAGGATTATTGCTTGCTTCGTATTTATAATTTACTCAATCAAAAGAGAACAAATTATTTTAATATATTTTGTGAAGATATGAGAGGTATTAGGTTTGGTTTTGGAACGAAAGTTCTAACCTATTAAGTCACAGACAGGTATCACTAATATTTTTTTTTGTTATTAGAATCCAATACAAGCTTACCGAGATAATGCTAATTGATACATATCAAATATAACTAGGTAGTTAATTATATGAGCATGAACTGATATCGGAATAAACTAATTACAAAGGTACCTTTGACATATCGGGTGTCTGATATTCTTCTAGCCTTAGTATTAAGCAGCTGGAATATGTTAATACCAATTGTTTAGGGATTTTTAAAACTATTAATTGGAACACGTCTCGAGCTAGCTTAAACTTATAATGTATGATATGAACACCGACATAAATTGTAGATACCACTGCAGAAAAATTTTTTCCTTAAACACCAAACAAGTAACAGACACATCGTTTCTTGTCATTACCAAAACAAGGATGGTAAACTAACAATTAATCAGAATTAAGTTTTAATGAAACATTGCTTAAAATGAATTCTGCTAACTCCCGGTGCAATTTTTCCTTATTTTGTTTTCATGAAAACATTTCTCATAACTGAATATTTTTGCCACTTGAGATATTTTTTCAGCGGCTATCAAAAGCATTTTCTTGGGTGTTTGAGAAGAAGTTGTTCACAAAAATTATTTCAGTTTTATTATACATTGAAGAAAACATTTCACATAAAGCAAAATACGGCGAGTTTCGCCAAAAATTTCAACTGTTTCGCTTCGTTTTTAAATGGTCTCGTCCTACTTTCGGGCTTTTACCCACAATTTTTGAGGATCTTGCACCTGTATTTACATTTTAATTTTGAGAATGGGCCTGTTTCCAATATAGAGAACTGAACGTGGCACATAACGTGCAGCTATTTCTTGGTTATTTAAATTTTACATGTAGTATTTTTAGCTTTCACATTTGGAAAATAATATCAAAAATTATATTTATTCAGATAGATACTTATACAATATATATCTCTATAAATAAAATGTTTGGTTTCCACGTCACAAGATCTGCCCAGTTTGGAAGCAAGTGGCCGTTTGTTTGGAGATCCCAAGACATTTATTATTATTTTTTAAGGCAGAGAAATTCTGTTTCAGATACAACGCCAAATATAATTTCCGATTTCAGTACTGACTATTTAATATAACAAAACACGATTCATTTAATGACATGTATTAATTAATTGTATAAGGATACTTATAGATTATTTTAACATGAGAACACATTACACTGTAATTTCGTTACTAATTACGATTATATGTAAATATATAAGAAAAATTACAGGTTTTTTTTTATAGACTTCACTTAACACTTTTAACACTGAGAAAAATAATTACTATTTTGTACTAGGTAACATGGTATTATTATCGCGGCATTTTTAAGATTAAATGTGTATATTTTAATGGCACATAAAAATAGTACGATATATAGCTTTTAATGGATTCCCAGGTGCTAATAACAACATGAGATAACACACTTTATATAAAAGAAGACACATCATTTTCAAATTAAAAATGATTATTACAATATTGTACAAATTATACAAGTCATTTTAGTACCGATTCTATCAACGTAATCTTTATCTCGTACGCCGCTTGTCAAGACGCAATAAAATGTACCCAAACCCATTACAGGGAAGGCACGGCGTTGAATGTCAATGTCGGTCATATTATATTTCATGGCTTTTCCCCGCCGTTCGTCTCTAGTGCATATTGAATCTGAAATAAACCACGGGAGGGGAAAATGGGTAGCTACAATGCGAAAATGACAGCGCTGGCCCGCAGAAGCCTCTCAGGTGCTACGCGGTACCTTTTTATTATTTACAACGCATTTTCAACGAGTGTTTGCCGTGAGCTTTACTTTGATTTTGGAAAAGTGGGGAAATGTAAAGGTGTGATCTGAATACGTAGGGACGATGTTACAACCCGTTTTTATGGTAAGTGCTTGCGTTGCGTTAGCGATGCCGGTGGTTTTAGTTAGAATAGAGCACTTTAGTAAAGGAATACGCCGTGCTACTTCCCTCCACGTACGTAATAGAGGTGTGTACTTTTCTGAGTGAAGTTTTGACTACGATAATGTATGCCTTTAGTGATATTGTTCGTGTATCTTTGTGTTAGGTGTATTATTTCAAATAATTTTGAGTAGATAAATGCGCTAGAGTACAGTAAAATAAAATATAAACCATTCGTAGGCAAATGAAACTAAAATATGCTATATTCAGTTCATTTTCCTATAATCAAATATGTTTCTATGATGAGAGATTTAAATGGTTTTATTCGCTTTCGGATGGTATATAATTATAATATGAATTAATATAGGAACGTATTTCATTTTGGTTTAATTTATATTAACCAATTAACTTACCTGAGTTATAGAATTTCAAGAGTTCTCTTAATATTTTATAAAGGCTCTGGTCAATACCTACGTAGGTTTATAAATTATAATTTAGTCGGACCTTCGAACAAAAATGAAGTAGTTCTAAATCCAAAATGTATTGTGGAAAATCGCTAAAATAAATACCCAAGAGACAGAATGGGGGACGTATTTGCCTCATGATACAATTTACTGCTGTGTGTTTTTCGCTTCGAAAAATAAATGGTTGTGACAGAGCACAAGTATATCGATGAATAATATATAATCTAGTGTTTAGAAGTACATTTATACATTTAACACGTCATTACAATTTTTGTTTCAAGTTTAAAGTATAAGTTTACTGCCCTATAGGCGAGTGGTTGTACGCGCAAATGCTGATCGAAAGGTCCTAAGTTCGAAGGTCGGGTCAGGCAAAGTATTTTTGATTTGAGATTCCCCGTGGTAGCTTGAAATCTAGATTTGTGCTTAGTGTGTGGCAATAGGCTCACCTCATCCCATGGTGGGACTTGTGAAAGAACTAGAGAATCGTGAGATAACACTACACCCTTTTGTCTACCTCTTAAGAAAATACAGGCGTGATGCTATGTTATGTATCAATATCTATACATTCAGTATCACAGGTGGAACATAATATCTAACCGTACATTATCGAACGAAGCGAAGTACGTAAGTAGTTTACATCGAACTGAAACTCCGTGTAACAACGGTTTAACCATAAATTCACTGAACATATTCAACAAATAAATTGAATTAGTGTGTACGCGTGAAATCATGCAATTATTTGTTACGGAGCGCACAAGTTTACCCGAACACGATGTTGAATTTCATATTAATATAATGTTCATTCCAAACGAATATCAAGTTAAATTCCAAATGAACAGGCCCCGGCAAAAGAGCGTTAACTCCGTGAAAAGCGCGGAAACGCACTGACGCCTCGCAATTATTGTCAAAGATTAATGAACACGACTGTACTCTCAGAGATTTTGTATTTATAATAGTCTTTATGATAACTTATACGTATGTGTGCTTGACAGTTGTGAAACGTATTAAATTAAGTGAATTCAAAATACAAATTTATTCTTATTATTACGCCTCAGATATAAACTATGCATCCTACCTCTAATAGAGTAGAAAAGATGTTGGAAATTGTATAAACAATATTGTATGTATATTGTTTTTACAATTTCCACTGCGTATTATCATTCATAAAACGTCAATTACGTAATATTGTATATACAATATTGTATATAGAATATTGTATATTGTTTATACAATTTCGACTGCGTATTATCATTCATAAAACGTCCTTCGGGGAAAGATAGGTGTGTTGTTATCATGTTATCATTAAAGGCGCAGATTTGTTTTTTAATTCCATGTAGTTATAATCACTTTTAATACCAATTTTATGAACAGTGTCCTCGTACCAGATAGCATCTGCTAAAAGCGAAGAAAAAAAAACCTTTAAAGTAATCATTTCGTCTCATTCCAGGCAGCCATGTGCTGTTCATTTGTCACCGAAATTACAAAAAGTCCGCTCTTGTGGGGGCGCTGTCGTCGTTTTAATGAGTTTAATGTCTTAAACGGCGCAGAACGTTATTAACTATTAAACTGAGAAGCGCATCTTACAATCGTGCTGCTGAATCGTTTTGAGAAAGAAATATTTTTCGTAGAAATTATCGTTTCATTAAATAAAAATTCTTCTTTATCCTTAAACAAAGAATACAATAATTTCAGTGGCACAAACGTAAGGTAAACAAAATCTCGACGACTAACGGCCATGAAAGCTTACTTGTGAAATGGATCTTAAAATAAAAGGATACTTTTAAATACTATATTGCTTCGTTTCAGGCAGTCATGCTCTGTTCATTTGTCACTGAAATTGCAAAAAGCCCGCGGTCGCTGAGGCGCTGTCGTCGACATAATGAGTTTAATGTCTTCAACGACGCAAACGTTAATAATAATTAAATTCTCGAAACGATTAATTTCGAATCAGATTTTGCGACTTACACTTTGTCAAGTGCTTGAAGGTTAAAACAGAGATGAAATACATATGAGGACACTGCATTTACCAGGCCATTCATCATTCTATGATATTTACGATTACCTGATCTACACTATTGAACTTTTACATAAGTCTTTTTATGCTTTATACGACCAATATTTATTAAGGAAACAAAAGCATTTTAATTAAATTTAAAATATAATGTAATCAAACTATAAGATTAGATACCTTTGTAAGATAAATAAATCTAGCCTTGGGCGCAGTCGAAAACGAAAGGGCAGAGAAAAGTAACGTTTCAAGATTAATTCTCTCGATAAAATTTCACGCTCGAATTCCTGTAACTACCTTTCGAAGAGGGCACTGATATCAGCAAGACTTTGTAGAGTTAGCAAGTTATAGAAACGATTTTGAAATTGCATTCATAATTTGACATTTCATTTTTTGCGCCTTTTTCAGATGAATTAAATTCTTTCAAGTAGTAGATTATTATTAAAATACAATGACTGCATTAAATATACATTCGAGAGTTGGTTAAACTTAAACAAATTACATATCAGCTATATTTATTTAAGGATAAAAATTATCATTGTTACTGGTATAAATACTGTCAAAAACTAAATTTATGTACCTACATCCATTAGATACATTAAGTTTTATCTATATTTTATTTACACTTAATAATAGCAGGATATTTTAGTATAACTGTAACATAATTTAAAATTAGCATTCAGGACTTAGTGTAGCAATATTTATATTTAACATTTAAAAGGTTTTTCTATTGATTGATATGAAGTATAGTCGACATTTCAACAATATTGATGTTCTCTTTAGAACCACTAAATTTGTGCTAGTAGTATTGTGGGGAGTTTTGTAAGTCTACACATTAATTTGGCTTAGCGAGCAGACGTGGAGGCTCGAAGTCCCGGTGGACCGCGGAACTCTGTCTTTTTATGACTTTCTTTCAAGGCAACAGCTCTTTAATGTCCGTTAAGGAACATTTTATCTCTCTTAGTTTGTCTTGTCAAAGAAAAAGGGTTCTGTGACATACTTCGGATAACGGAAAAAGATAAACCACGCCCTCGGTTTTATCAAGTTTTTCCGCTCACCCGGATAACGGTCTGCATTCGAGTTTATAAAGTACCGTCATGATGAACATTCGTTCAGAAAATACGATACTGGAGGATCCGTCGTATCGTTGGCATAAAGAAACAACTGACGGATAAAATTGTAGGTTGATATGTAGAAGCCGACATAAATCAATCGCTAAGTACGCGAGTGATTGAGGATAGGACGAGCTAAACAAGGATATCTTGACCGAATTGGTTTGACTTTTTTATGTGAGCGATCTTTGTTTTTATTGACATTTCCTTGAAAAAATGATTAAAACGCGAAATAAAATGAGCATACGATGAAAAATGAGACCCACAATAACAGTGTTATTATCTTATCAGTGGTTTTTGTAACGAAATATTACCAGTATGTCATTTCATGTTGATATCTAATGATGTCAATACATGATTAACCCTGTATATGAAATTCCTTATTCATATAAATTACGATCTCCCGCGGTGCCGTTGATAGCGTCTTATCAAAGGTTTCTTGTTATTCCACGTATGTACCTACTTAACTAGAAATACGAAATTACATATACGATGTGTGCCTGAGCTAAATCTACCACATTATCATCAGTACATCTTTCGATCTGAAGTCACTATTAAATAATATATTTACTTCGTAAAGAGTATTCTTTGGGGTAGTTTTACCTCTTTAGTGATATACGTTTAAATAATCACCCTGTGTTCAAACAATGAACCTACATAGTTACAGTAAGTACCATTTCAATTTGGTACAGCAATACAAAATAATGGCTATTCTCTTCCGTAGGTACTACCTTCAGTAAATAAAAATCACGGTAGCACGAATAGACAGCTAGACGTTTTTTCTCGAATGTTCGTACACGTGCAGTACAGAAACGGACATGAAAAAAGCCGTTGCAAGATAAGAATCACAGTGGTTTTGTGCGCCTCCGGGCACGAACTATGCGAGGTAATGAGAAATACAGAGAAACAAAGGGTTTTTTCAATCCACGTCTACTCAAATGTGACTGTAACAATATTTTCCGAAACAGGAAATATTTCTTCGGGGACATGATTGAAACTGCTCGTACGGAAAATATTTCGCAATAAATTCCATATTTGAAATTAAATTTCGATTGTGTTGCAATGTTCGTTACACGCTCCAAAATATGTATATAAAGTACACATATGTGTGTCATATATATGTATGTATGTTTGTGTACTTTTACATTACATATTTAAGTATGTCTTTAAGTAATATACATCATTTGTTGACTGAAAAAGAATGCCAGTAGATTTTACACACGCCATTGTACCCTTTAGTTTCAGGTGTTACGTAAAAAAAAATAAATAAATTATTATCCGTATGTATCGTTTGTGTAATATTTCACTGTGTAGTTGATTATATAATTTGTTTTCGGGCTTCCGAAACACAACTCGCTGTCCGTGCAGTGAATTAAATTCGCCACTAATTAACATATTGAATAAATCAATTTCTTGTGA
>DWDT01000504.1:0-20517 GCA_018245595.1 Microceris scylla
AGGTGGAGTGACGATATACGCAAAGTGGCTGGCAGTGGTTGGATGCGAAGAGCTGAAGATCGAGCTCAGTAGCGTACTATTGGAGAGGCCAATTGTCCAGCAGTGAACGGGAGTAGGCTGATAATGAATGAATGAGTGAAAAGTGATATGGTTTACTAGTCCGTTAGTCCCGTGATTAGTGGATCTGATCGGGTAATGGATTCTTTTCCCACAAATATTTGTGTGATCAGAAAAAGTCTTTGTTCTGTATCTGGGTGCAAAAAGCATAGGCTCTTTGAATAGTTTAGGATCACATGCAAAGATGTATCAGTAAACTCTTGAACTACTTTATTATCATTATTAATCCAATTTCTATAACAATATACCTACACGTTCGTACAGTTTAAATCATTATTATTCATCTTGGAACAGTTTAGGCTTCTATTACACGCCTTTTATGCCTAATACTAGCTCATGTATGTGAATATAAAAGAGACTGGACTCAATTCTCAATCAATATGTGTACCTATTAAATATTTATGTTGCCACCTACAAAGGACGTATTGCGTGTGGAATATATTTAGGGCAAAATTGATAACTAGTGTCAAAGGACTCACGAATGAGATATGTTTGTGTACATACATAGAGTACATACATATCATGAGTTTTATATACTAGAAACAAAAGACGATACATACTTTGTTATGTACTTCTGTTGACTTATTACGGCGTTTGTGCCAATATAAGGTTCTACGAGTATTTCATGATCTAATATGTACTTGGCCAGCGTAACAATCTATGGTCCTACCCTTCTGCTTTGAGAGAAACCTGTACCGCATTGTAGAACGTTCAAAGGATTGATGATGATGAAGTTATGATCTCCATAGGTGGAAAAAACTGATATAATTATTGCAATGATTGCAATTTATCTGACCAGAGTTTCTAATGATGATAAAGCATCGCTATTTTCCTATCCGATAGATAATAATTAATCGTTATATCTGTTTCGAATAATTGTGATTGTTTTAATATATCGTCACATCAGGTTCGTAACAACGTAGACTCCGAGTATCGAGTGCCAAGTATTTCTATCATCACAGATCTGACGTGTTTCTTCCACAGTTGCAATTTGTGATTTATTCTCACTTTAAATATTAAAATGCAGGAACTAACAAAATATAGGTACATTCAAAATCAGTAATACAATCTATTAAAATAACTAAACGAAAAATATTCTCACACTCTTCATAAGGAGCGTAGAAACTTAAAATAATAAATAAAACAACAACAACAAACAAAAAATAAAATTTATTTATCGAAGTAAACAGCAAACAATCAAATACTTAAAAATAATAAAGAGAAAAGTTATAATCAATGTTCGAAAATGCGAAGTGGATAATTCTGCCTTACTATTGTAATTGAGGTATACAATAATGTTGCACCATCCATATGATAACGAAACCTGCATCTATATCTTCTATTCTACAGTTTGTACTAACATTTATTTGCGAACTCTACATTGTAAAGGAATAACCCCTTATTCCTCAAAGTACCTATAAATTCTCTACATTTTGCAGTCTTGATCCAATTTATACAATACATTTGAGCTGTATTTCAAACAATGACAGTAAGGGTACAATAGCGTCAAGCAACTATATGCAGTTGTATGTGTGAAATGGGATTAAAAACAAGGCCTTGGCATAAGGCTTCCCCGGTCCACTCCGCAGTCTGTCATACTTGACCTTATTCCGCTTAATATAATATAATTTATTATTATTACATCGCCACGCCTGCTCCCTTACGTTGTGAGCAGTGAGAGCCGAGTGCCAAATATCTTTGTCCTTACATGCGTAGTATGCTTGTTCTAAATTCGTAACGCTCTCACAAGTTTCGGAGAGTTCGGACTGCTCCATCAGATATTAAAATGTCTTTTATTTATTTATTATTTATTACAACAACAGACGACGGTATGAAAGGTGGATTTAATACTGATTCTCTCTCTACCTGTCTATCAGGGCAGCCAATATCCTTTAAAACGTAGATAATATTAACGAAATGTACACCTTATAATATTCTTGTATTTCTTAGGTGAAAGCTATAATAAAGGCGTACTAATTTGTATCAATCATTGCCCAGTTATGTTTCTATTCAATGATACCAAGCACAAAAGTACTTGATGCTGTAGTCGCTCGACTCATTACTAACGATCAATTAAAAATGATCGAGATGAATTGTATGAGATTTAATGTTACTATATAATGGCGAAGTAAAGTTGTAGAGAAATCCGCTAAATTGAATTTGCTAGAATGTTCTTCAGCTCATATAACATCTATTTAATCTTCTCATTCTGCTAGGATATAGATGTCAAACAATGACAAAATGATTGGGTTAATGATAATGATGAACAGTTGTTCGAGCAATCTATGTATAAAAGTGATTAAGAATTTCGCCACTATATTCAAAATTGAACTTTCTTAAAAAAGTAGAAAAATATTTAGTAACGAAAACACTTTTATAGTTCCGCTCTTGTTTGTTGTTGCTGAGTTTTCTATCAGAATGAGAAGCGTTAAGGTATCTAATATTCTTAGTAATACAATTGTTGCCAAATAAAATCAGAAAGCAGAAACCAATCTATTTCCTTATGTATGCTATTGTTTAAGCCAAGTAGGTCAATGAATAAATAAATAAAATAGCAGCGATTACATGACACTGGTTTTACTGTTGAGAATTCAATCTATTTCCAATACAGCTGCATATTAAGTGTTATAACAATGGAAAGAAATAACGTAACTGCGAGCCGTCATATTAAATAAGGTCCGCTACAAACTCATCCATAGGAAACAGGACTAAGGAAGTCAACGATCGATAAAATTATTATCGATAAATTTATTATTATAATCATTTTATCGTAACAGCAATCAACATTTTTACGATGTCATTTAGAAGTGTACGATTATATAAAATGCAACCATTAAATAGATTTCAAGTAGTTATGTGAAACCAGATGTCTTAGCCTCAATCTGTGGCGTACAAAGGCGTAACTAGCGACATCCTTTCCAAGAAATTCATCCAGTCGCACGTAGCAGTAACTCAGTAAGAACCCCAAGGTCGTCCAAGAATAGTGCGGATCTATGAATACGAGCAACATTGTTTGTTGTAACGTGTCTCTAATTATACCGCGGCCGATATACATATTGTCGTTCAGGGGTGTCAGCGATGTCAGCTATCGAGTCGCTCTCGACGACACAGGTGTTGGTTGGGGCTACTCGCACGCCTGTTCGCACTATTTGTAGCGTGAGATGCTGCAATGTTCATCACATGCTTCAGAAAAGAAGCGTCAACTAATTGTCATGTGTGAGATTATTGGCGTAAAATAATGTAAGAAAAAAGTAATATTATACTTCTAATTCCTGAAGGGATAAGGAAAGGAGTGTAGTATACTCCCATGTTTCACCAGTTACGTGTACATCTCATAAGGGTGAGCCTAATGCCATACACCGGGCACTGTTACTAGAAATTTCTACTAGACAAGTTAAGCTAGTAAATCCAACAGTACCGGGGAGTTGAACCCAGGACCTTTCGATCAGTATAAAATACAAATTATATTGTCGCAAAACATTATATATGTACGTTGCAATGATTTAGCATTACGTACAGATAGTAGTGCTATTATTAACCGTAGTATATGAGAAATTTATTTGCATAGGAGGTTCTAGAAATTGATTTTAGTAGTAATTGTTATAATCGTTCTTTAACTGTCTTTAAATTTTCCCTTAATATTAATAAATCTTGTATTGGTTCGTGGTGATTCGAATCGACTTGTCTACTAATAGACTAATATGAAAATTATTCTAAGAGATAAAAAGATGTTTTAAATAAAACAAAGCATTAACTACTAGAAAGCTATAATAGTAACGCAAAATAAAACACATAGAAGGAACAATCAAAATATAAACATACCAACGACATAATAAGGTAATTATATAAAATCTACAGAAAGTAACTACTACATGGTAATAAAAAATAACACATTAATAATAATACAAACAATATAAGAACATAAATAACAAAAATAAACATCGACCCAAAGAAAAAGATAAAAATATAAATCGAACCTTAGTACGATATATTGAGAAAACAAAATATTTATTGTATATGTATATCCCATTTATTGATTGAAACACAGCATTAAACACGCAAGGGTATTTACGATTGTATAAGGAATCTTTTAATATATCGCACTACAGCTCAGAACATACATAATCAAAAATATTATAAAAAGCTCGTAAATATAAAGAGAATAGAGAAAAAAAATCAAGTCAGAAGCACTTTAAGTCTTAACAGTTCATGGAACTAGAGTCGTAGAGTAGCGATTGGTGAGGACCGTCGAATGACGTTCCGGCGTGTCGTACCAGATAGTGCATTTACAGTGTCAACTTTGCCATAACGCAAACTTGTAGTTTTCTTTGCAAACGCACTCCTGGCACCCACCCCGGGACGTATGGAACCGTCGATATCGATAGCTCGCGTTGGGACCGCGCGCATCACTACACCGTCTTTGTTATTCACAACGGAACGTCTTTGCCGTACATCACTAGAGTCCCAAAGGTTACATCGTAATATTACACTATTGTTTAGTGTCGGGTGTATACAGCACTCTTAGTATGACTTCATATTAGTGTAGAAAATGATGACTGTGTTAATAATATACGTATTATGATTTTATGCTCGAGTGTCACATTCAGTAGTAAAGTCACATTCTCAGTAATTAGTATGTTCGAACGGTGTGGCTGTCACATCACTCATTATATCATGTTTGATTGACGCATTCATAGCATTTGCATTCTATATGAGAAGCATATATTACGCATAAAAAATAAATTAACTGGACAGTTTTCAGTTCGTAAGTTATAAAAAATTCGAATTACATAAATAAATATTGATGAACGTGTGCTTAATTTTCCATATTTTTTCTAAATCTCGTTTAATAATCATCTACTTAAGATTTAAGTAAGCGATAATTATACGTGTTTCTACAAAGTGTGCTCTACGAAACATAAGATGAGCACACTGAAAGGAAAGTTTGGGAGAAAGTGTAAAAAGCGGTGGGGGCGTAAATTTTATTTTAGACAATTTATTTTACACTTGTATTTTTTTTAAAGCTTTCATAACAATTATTTTAATATAATTGATATTAATAATGTAATGTAAGAATGGGTGTGGATGTTGTGTTCATATTAGTTATTTACAATGTGGGTGTCAGCAGCAATTAATAAGTAGTACCAATATTACAATAAATTGTATACAAAACACGTCGGTCGGCAGGTGTTTAAAGAATTCTTCGAGTCCGTGGTTGAATGTTACCAACGGCACAGATCAAGGCGAGTGGAAGAATCGAGTGTCATATTTCAAAGAATTGCAACATTGCACTCTATTGCAAAGTGCATTTAATCTATCTAAATAAATTTAAACAATTGTAAAACCGATAAAGTTAGACACGCTAACAGTTTTGAATTTTATTGCATTCGAAAACTTGTAATGGATAATTAAATAGCTGAATTTTAGTGTATTGAATATCTAATGATTATGGAATATTCTGTCATTATTGAAAGTCTAATAAACATTCAACAATCAGTGATTATTATTAACTAATCGTTGTTATGATCGAGAATACATACATCAGAACACAAGGCAAGTTTGCGCGCGCGGCGAATACTAATCAGAAAATTTATTATTATTTATATTCTAGTACACATACGTATATGTAGAGACAAATACAGTTTGCGACACGTGTATTATATCTACTGTAAATAGGCAACGAGTAGTCTAATCTACGCGTACAACGAAAGTTACGTATTTATATAAGACTCGATGCGAACGAGGTGCGCATACAAAATGTAACTTATCATATTCAGCGCTTTATTTATACGGTGAAAGTAACTTACTTTGTTACACTTTCGTGAGTAAATGTATTTTAGTTTTCGTACTTAATACTTCCAATTGAATTCTTATTTTCAACCACCTGCAGCTTTGAACGAAATTTTTTTTTATGTTTATATTACATTTTCTTGTCGTTACCGAACAATTTATGTATTTAAAAAGCTAACGGAACTCAAAATACCTGTAATGCATAACTAATACGGAAGGTTAACATAAAAGACAACGGGTAATGTTTAATTGCGGCGCGAGATGAGAGACTTTATTAAAATGGAAGTGTATTATATTTAATTACATGTTTTTATGAACATCTGGATTTTTATAACGAACGATGGAAGTTGTAGGAAATACACACTTTTTATCGTCATCTCGTATTTACTGTCGTGGCATATAACATAGCAGTTGTTATTATTATTATTGTATTATATGATCACACCAGGTCCCTTACCAGGTGTAGGCAGAGAGCACAGAGTGCCAAAAATATGAAATTTAATGCAGCATTATATTATTCGAGTAGAAATTGTTGGATTGTACAAGCACAGTCTGTTCGTTGTTGTATAAAAAAATAAAGAAATCGTTAGATCGTGTGAACTAGCGTCAATGGGCGGCCCGCGCACTGCGGAGTAGAATGAGTTGTGGGTAATTATTGTGCTATTAGAGATCAGTTTGGCGCGGCAGGAATGTGAGACAAAGGTGAACGCAAGTGGGTCAGGCCCGCGCGGCCTTGCGCCGGCGCACCGCGCGGCTCCCCATCTGCTCCAATGGAACGTTATACTGATTAAAGGCACTGCCAAATGCACTTCTACTCATAAACGCATAGCCTCCAACATTTTACAACATCGTATAATCTTCTATATTAAATAATATCATTAGATTACACACCCTCAAGTCTTTGAAATTTCAGTTTTTGTCTAATATACATACGTGCGTGTATGAGAGTTATGAATGTAGAAGGAACATATCAGGTACATATATACGTAATGATATTTTGCATTCAGTGCTCTCTGCCTACACTGGCGTGATATTTTATTAATATTTATAATTGTACAATATTGAACGATTCAATTGTACGCGAATATTGTAAGCTATTTAGGTTTTAATTCGTAACTGTATGAGAAAAAAATTAACCATAATACTTGTTTCACGAGATTTTCCGTTTTCATATTTTGTACATTTATTACGGTCATTGGTTATCTACTAAATGTTTTTAGTGAAAATTATAATACACACATATATCCTTCTCGTGTGTAACTTTAGTTATTTAGAAATGACAGTTTTCTGTTCAAACGCTTGTTAAGGATTTGTAAATATAATAGCGTATTATTACAAGTATTCCTCGTATTGCGTAAATCGTAATGCGAAAAGCTATTAAACCTATGACATCAGCTCACCATCTCACGGTTATTACCCGTGCTACGTAGCTGTATGACTGGATATCCTTACAAATAGAATGCATGCTTTTTATGGTGAAATAATTGGAATAGTTATTTATGTTTTTACATCAAAAAACATTTACTAATACTAAGTGGATGTTACTTGCGATTTTCTTAAATAAACTATATCAATTTTTGTACACAAGAACGTGTTATGCCCAGGGATTAAGTTGGGGCGCGTTGTCCACAAACAAAGTGAAAAACAACAAGTGTAACACTACAAAGTGTATATAATTAATAAATGCAGCGATCGGATGAGTAAATACACATCACATGCATGTAAATAATAGGCATGAGCAGCGCAGAACGCCTCCGCGCTCGCGATTGCAGCTGACGTAATAAGTGCAGTCTTCCTCGGATATTCTATACATTTGCGACTGAGTACATGTCCGGGTTAATCCACATAACAATACGATTACTATAGTGTTAAAAGAGAACTGTCAACTACAATTAGATGTACGAAAGAAAGACTGTCGTAGTTAGTTACAGGCACAGTAAATCCCTTCTGTGATTTAGTTCTGAGAAACTTTTGTAACTGCACGGAGCTGGGTTATAGGCTGAGCCGCTTTTGTGATTGATCGTTGAAAGCGTTTTGTGACTGTACCAAGTTTGGTTACAGACTAAGTCATTTTAATTGATACATTGAGAAAGTTTTGTGACTGCAATAAGGCTGGTTTTTAATTAAAACCCATCTATGATTGAGACTGAGAGCGTTTTGTGACTGTACTAAGGCTGGTTTGACTCTAAGTCTCTTCTATGCACATTGAAATCCTTTAATGAATGCACTAAGCTATAATATGTTAATGATAAGTATATTTTATCATTGAGCGCATTTTAAAACTGCACTAAGGCTGGTTTAAGTCTAAATCCCTTATGTGATTTAACATTGACAGCGTTTTGTGACTGCATTAAAGTAGGTTACAGCCAAAGTCCCTTCGGAGTTTTAACATTGAAGGCGTTTTGTGACTGCACAGTGCACAATAAACTTGGCTTGCGGCGTTTATATACTGGCGAAGGTAAATACAGTACATGTGTATGTAGTGAGATTGATAGATATTGTTGGTACATAAGATCATTATCTATAGTAGTGAAGGTAAAGCGAACTAATACGGTTTCCGCGGCGCGGTTATGTCACGTCGATCGGTTGGAAAGTGCATCAGTATAATCGCGACAGCTAAACACCCGCTAAGAAAGTAGGCCAAATAATTGTTGTCTCTCGTGTTCTAGATAAGCTAACTGCATTGTGCAATTGAGCGATGGGACCGCTCGTGATAAATTATGTGTCCGCCTCGTCGTGTGTACGTACGCTATTAATACGTCCTTGAATACATGGCTGCCTTTTAATATGAGTTGCCTGGATCGCGGTTCATTTGTACCGACTATGATACAAATATATTATCACGCTTATTTTCCCTAGCGATAAGTAGTGACTGAGGATTTCCACCTGCTACAACTGGCAGATTTATTTCGCCTCTCCTAAAGTCATTATAGATGTTATACAGGCACGTTATAAATGTTGCATATGTACAGACGGTTGATTTATTATTATTATCAAACTATCACGGCAGGTCTCCTACGGGTAGGTAGAGAGTACCCATTGTAGAACACCTATATGGTGAGAGACCTAACTTGCTTCTTCTACACTCATCAGTATATTGAAACACGCACTTTCTGCCAATTGATGTACACGACTGAAGCGAACGAATTATTCAAACGGTTGGGTTACTTTTACTGTATGCGGCTAGGAGCGCGCGCCGCGCCGCCGAGGAAGCATCCACGGTCCACCGAGCACTTTCCCTCTCTGTCCACGTCACATCCCCGCACTTAATACAGTTTTAGTTTTAGTTTCAACACGATTCTACTTAACCACGCGGCGGTAATAGAGAAATCACACCTGGTGCATGTTTGTGACTTTAGACAATTAGTGAGTCTACGGCCGCTATTTTGTGTTAGCCGTTGCAACAGTTTGGTACATTTTTATGATTCCAAAGAAGAGCAATATTGCAACGTAACTTAACTTTGTTAGTAAGCTTTCCACGTTTTTTACATGCAAGTATAAAGCGGTAGAATATATTAAACAGAAGATAGTAAGTACAATGCTATAGGTATATATGTATGTATATATATATGCCGTTCGTTACATGCACTAGATGAAGTTTTATGAATATAGTTAGACGAATAGGTACCACATATGATTTGAATACTGTGATGCACGTGCAAGTGTATTTGTATGTGAAGATTATAAGGGTCGCGGCTTCGAATCCGAGAGAGCATGTAGCTTTAAATAGTCGTACTGTAGGCGTAGGACTTGCGCAACACACAATTCCAATGTTCTAGAAGCGACACTGACACGGCACTGGGACACACGCGGGCGCGGGCGTGCAGCGGCGGCGCGCGCGGCTTCGCCACTGCGACGCGTTCCACTTTTCCTTCCGGCGGCGTACGAGCGGCGGCGAGTTGGCAGCCGCGCGCTTGCATAACCGCCGGTTTCGCAAAGCGATCGCTGCAGCCATCCAGCCGGCTTGAAATACGCGCCGTTGACGCAACCGCCGCCCCTCGACTCGCGGGCCCGAAGCGCCCAGGTCCGCAACCACCTGCTCCCCCCTACATTTCTCCGGTTGATTTCACGCATATCACTTTCGCCTGGCTGCGTGCTCGCTTTCATCCTTAACACGTTTACACGATTGTGACGGACGTTTACTTTTATAATCTCACATGGCACATAATGAAATTTGGAAAACATCGCGCAGCCGCGGCGCGGGCGGCGCGCGCGCACGTAACCAGATGCATCCGTAACTAGGCCAACATGCACTTTTGCCGCGTTTCGACTACTGCATCGTATCTGGGTCGCAATATCCAGACGCGTCAGGTTAGCACAAATATGTAAAATGACTAATGCGTGTCTATATGAAAACTGTGGGTTATCCGCAGGACTACTCGTTAACTACGAAACGTAAGGCTCGTATGTCGGTTAGTATA
Organism: Microceris scylla; assembly: GCA_018245595.1. Taxonomy (NCBI): domain Eukaryota; kingdom Metazoa; phylum Arthropoda; class Insecta; order Lepidoptera; family Hesperiidae; genus Microceris; species Microceris scylla. The sequence continues at coordinate 10,329 of DWDT01000504.1, forward strand.
ATGTCGCCGCGGGCCTCGATGCCACAAATAGATGCTCCATTTCGACGCCGGCCGCCGCGATACGCGAAAACATTGCAGAAACATTTCTATTTTATATTCAGGGTTCCACGGCGAACGGCCTGAACATTCGACAATTCGTAAACAGGTTCATTGGCTTCTTGCATAAGCGGTACTTTTTTAATTGTGCTGTTACTACGCGCGAAAGCATACGCTACTATCGAATAAAATGTTCGTTGGCGCATTTAGAATCAGCTGTCGTGGAGCTCAATGCCCGTGGTGAGTAACGCGGTCATGACGAACGTAAGAAGCGAGAAGGGATCGTTGCGCGTGGCCCTAATAACATTGTTCTGAAACGGCCTCGGGCGGATGTCACCTCTAGTTGGGCGCTGAACCAATAAAATAATATTGGAGTGTTGGTCGGGTTTACGCTGTAGTATGCGCGCTCAAGGCCGGCTGAGTCACGCTCGTCTATCCCGCGCAGCACCGGGCCGCCGCGTGCGCTCTCAGGATAACATATTCCGCTACTTTATTCAGTTTCCACAATGAATGAACGAGCTGCGCTGCGCCTTTTCCGTGTGCCGTCAACAACGCTCACACAATAAGTTACATAACGCAAGTGATCACTTGTGTAATAAAATATTTATATTCGGTTATTAGAAAATACTACGATATGTACGTCACGATAGCTACTATATTTTTTTATTGAAATACCTGAAAATTATTTGTAAATCAACCATCTACGACTTCCCCAAATTAAACAAATATACGAGATAAAAACGAAATAGTTTCGATCCAATGTTGAAGAGTGTTATAAAAATATGCATAGATTCCCGGCCAAAAACTAGAAAAATTTATTGGCGTTCGGCATTGCACTTATTTTTACTTTTACGTGTATTTCATTCAAATATTCCTCAGCTCGGCTGTACGCGGTGACGTGTGGCTTCACTATTAATCTTGATCATGAAAAGTCATTGAAAAATCGCTACTTGGAATTTTTATATAGTTAATTTGAACGCTAATACATTCCAACAGCATAATTACTATTTTTTTTTATTAATAGATATCTCGAGGCCAAATTTTAAGAAATAGGAATATGTACTAATGGACATAATAACACTTCACTCATTCTTCTCGTTACTCTACATATAGGTGGTACTTTAGCTTGTTTCTTGATCGAAATGTGGTAGGTTTTTTCGTGACTCATTTCATATCACCGACTCTGCCGCCGCTATTATTGTTTAATACAGATTTTCCTTGTAGCGCTGCCCACTAGTTCCTATACATAATCTATCAGGGTTTATTATTCCCTCAATATTTTGTATATACTTAGTAGGTTTGATTTACGTATTTGTAAACTATATATTGTACGTGTAATTGTATAAAATTTCACAAAAACCTGTATTAATATGTTACTTACACATAATAGAAATATAAAATCCAAACAACTAACCGTTAATTAATCATAAGAATATTTAAAATTATATTTTTATACACATTTTTGCAGCCACATAATTGTAGACTAACATTTGTTAAAATTATTAGAAATAAGCAAATTGAAATACTTTGATATATTTTTTATTATATAACCTTTATTGAGATATTTGATTTGCTCTGACAAGATTTGATTATGATATTCGATTGTAATTCAAGTACTAAACTGTCAAATTACATTCTTCTAATTTCAGTACCTACTAGATGTTCAGTAGATCACAGTTACCTTTATTAATTGAGTTGTCAAAACGAGATGAAGTCTTGGCACCGGCGCTCCCGGGTGCAGGAGCGCCGCGGGACGAGAGGAGCTTCAGGTGTATTTTCAGACCACTATGTTAGTCGGTTTTGTTGTTGGTTTATTTTAAGTGCTAACCAATATTCGAATCTCGACTAAAGTTTATTTGAAAACAGCAAAGCTTTATTAACTTCTATTTTTATTTTCAGTTACCCTATTATTATTTTCTTTATAACTGTTTCCTTGTTGCTCTTTAATAGATTTAATTTACAAAATTAAACTTTTAACTCGAGTTTGTTTCGTAACATAGCAGTTAAATTTTAATATTGAAGTATTTGATTAGTTTCATTATGTTTAAATTATTAGTTTAACCGTTGTTATAAATGCTAGCAGTTAAAAGATTAGTTTCAGTTTTCATTTTCCACCGATCTTTTAAAATATTTACTATTATAAATAGTTAATACCACGAGTGACATCGAACGTCTTGCAAGTGGAAAATTTATATTAAACTCTACAATTTTAATTGTCGATAAAGTTGTTTTTAAGAAACTTGAGATATTTGAATACCGACATGAAATAAGATTGATTTTAGTTTGTAATTAATGTTTATTGCTAATCTTTAACTGCTTGTTGTGCAATATCGGTACAGTAAATAATAATTCAACATCCATAATTGAATAGTTATTATATCCGCGGCAATGGCTAAAAATATTTATTGCTTACAAGCTAAATAAAATCATATAAGATCATATTGTAAATCATAGCAATTAAAACCTATCTGTTATATATACTATCAACCATTAACATATTTACTGCTATGTAACACAATACGAGCGACGAAAATCGCAAACCTAATAACAATCACCAGATTATTTATTGCAACGTGCGGACGTACGTACAATTACCGATATTGATTAAGGCTTAGCTGATACGGCATATAACTGTATATGGAAGTAGGAAATTGGCATCCAAGATGGCGTATGCTGATTGAAAGAGCATTGATGCGCTCTATTGGCAATATCGGGGACTTCCTGCGTCCGGGTGTGGGTGGTGGGGGCTGCGGGGCGCGGGGCGGGGGAGGGTGTTGGCAGCGCGCCCAGGGACGCGGCTAGGCTACCTAGGACACGCGTCGGTCACGGCCACCCGGCGTCACATCGATCGCGGCTTCCGAAGGGCAAACGGAAACACACTGTTCGATACCGGATTAAATATTTAAATTAACCGTAACTAGATCGTAGTACTATTGTTATACAATCACGGTAGGCCACTTATAGGGTAGGGTAAGACCAAATGTCTGTACCGATACATATCAGAAGTGCTCCTTAGTACGTTTAGGTGCAAAACACGAGCTTAGGAATATGTCACACGTATAAGGCAAATCAATATTTAGATTTGTTTGGGGCACAGTAAAAATTTTACTTTCGAGAGGTAAGAGAAAAGAAAGTTCGTAATTTTGAACATGAAACAGAAGTATTAAAACAAAAACTAAATGGTAAATACAAATTAAATGGCTACCAACAAAGCAATTGGAATGATAATTTTAGTGTAATTTACAATGTATTAGCGCAGACAAGGCGAACGTGTCGAACGCGAGCACAAAGAATGTCTAGCATAAAGCAAGCTCCACAGGTGGGCCGGGCCCTCGTCGTGCAGTCAGGAAACTGCAAAGGGTAGTAAAAAGGAGAGACTAACTCATGAACATCGCATTCGGCGAGCAGTCGACTTTCTACGGATCTGCGAAAATGTAAAAAAAGTCGTAACGACATCGCGTGTCGCGGCCAGGCGTAGCGTGAATTACAATGGCCGGGGGCGATCACCGACGTTACGAGATGGTTTAGAAAGTGGCGCCACGGTCAATGGTCCCGCTGGCGAAAGTTTCGTACGATGTGCCCGGGCCTCACGCGTGGAGTTTCGCAATCTGACGCCATATGCACCGTCCGCCGCCACCAGATGAAAGTGATACGATATGACTTTCCAACACTGCCGCGAACCCACCTCATCTCACCTGACCTTTATGGAAATACTCGACTGGTCATTTTACGGCAGAATGTTTTCGCTCACCGATACAAATCGCATTTTAACTTGAAAATTTTATACTTTGCACGAATTCTACACAATACAATTGTCACAATATTTTTAACACCTTGAACTTTCATTTAAATTGCCATAGAAATGCACTAATAATAGAATTAGCCAAAAATAATAATGATAACATAAAACAATAATTATAAAAGGCAAATAAAATTTAGAAAAAGTGCGAATATTATTCAATTGATTATTAAAAAGTAGATATACAAAATTTAAAAACTGGTGCTTCACAACATCGACCGAAAACAAAAACGAAGCTAAATGTTGTACTGGTCACTTACCCACACCCGACACTAACGTTGATAATGTTATTAGTTTGCGGTTTCATGTTTCAAGTATTGTACGATATCTGCTAATCACGCGTAATGACAATGTTTGTTGCCGAGTGTCGAAGGGAGGGATGTATGCCTCTGACACGCTTCGGGTATACATCTACTTCACTATGTGACGTTTACACTGGAGCAAGGCTGAACGTGAACAGAACCCGCCGGGAGTGCGTCCCTGTTTTATAGACCTGGAGGTCTTGGATGCACCTGCGCATTGCGTTCGTGAATCACCGCCCCCTCGCCCCTCGGCCGCGGTGTAACCCACTTCCCCCTGTCCCCCTGCGCCCACCTCCTGACCTTCCCAGCTGCATCCCTGGCCAGATGCCAGGTGCAGCGAGATACCTTGCAACGAATGTCTTCTATCTAAGATTTATTTATATGAACATCAATTTTCAGGTATTACACGTTATTTATCACTCGTGAAAAATTTCAACAGGACGGTGATGTCGGTCGGCTTGTATGTTATATTGCAAGGAAACCACTTTCTAAGCGGTGAGATGAGCCAATTTTCGAAAACAATCTGATGTCATCCGTGCCATCGTACAGATGCAGTAATGAGACATTAAGTTTTATGAATATAAAATGGCTGATATTATAAAATGCATTATGTATTATAGTTATTAATATTAATCAGATAATGTTGAAAGGTTGTTATCGCAACGAATAACTTCATGCCTACAGCTCAGTTGAAACGGTTACAGGCTTTATTAACATATCATTAACAAGATGAAGTCATTGTTATAAAAATATTGTGTACTCATAAATGAAATATATATAATTTGACATAGAATAATAAGCGTTTACAGTAAACAACAATTACCTTGCTGTTAGAACAACAGCCGTTAAATAATCGCTACGGAGCCACATCCGAACATGAAATGTCACACTGACATACAGCCGAGCCGATAATTGATATTATGGATTGAATATTTTCCATCGCAACATGTACATAGACATTGCGAGACTGGTTCAGTGCAATCGCAGCGATCCGACGGAATGTGAGCGGTGAAAGTAGACGAGCCCGCTACTGAGAAAAAGAGTTTTCCACACGATTTCACCTCGCGAGCGCAACAGGTGTGGGTTCCGAGACGAAAACAAACACTACGTACGACGGCCGGCAGAACGTGATGCGAGACGTAGATACGGGAATTGATTTAAAACTCGCGTTGTTACAAATGTGTGTGTGCGGAGTGCAGAAGGCGTGACCGATGCAAGTGTATACGCGCGCACCGGCGGAGGCGCGGCGAACGACTGCGAGCTGCACCGAAATAACTGCTCGCTGCAGCCCGGCGGAGAGGTGCAACCACCCCCCGCCCCCGCACCCCACCTCCAGGTCACGGCTGCAGGCCGCCACGGCTGCGAGCGCTCTATCGATCCAGCTGTTGCTTTAGCCCCCGGCCGCCCTTGACCTTACGGAAACCTTCCCTGATGAAATGACACGTCTCCGATAAGCTGTGCGTCATCTTACGGGATGCATCGCGTTCAAATGCATAGAATTTAGGAAATGTATGGAAAAAGATGGTTATGTTAATAAGGTCTGTAAGGATAGAAATATGTATTTATCACTCCGTGTCCTCTGCTGACTCCGCAAGGGACTTGCAGTGACGATAAAATGATAACATAATCGTAGTTAATAACAATATTCAGCTAGCTTCGGGCCATCCCCAGTCGTGGAAGTGTCCTGTACTCAGAGCGGAATTTGAAACGCGTTGCGCATCAAATCATGTCCAGGGAATTGGATTACTTTATACTATAACGAAATATCCAAATTCTAACAACGACTATCAAATGTCATTTGTTTTAAATATTATAATAATTTATTAACATATGATTATATACAGTAAATGAACAGCGAAAATAAAGTAAATGGGACAAGAGACAAAATGTCATGTTTCACATAAAAAGAAAAAAAAGGCAAAATTGCTTACTTGGACTTAAAAAAAACTGTTGAAACGTACGAGTGTTACACTCTCATGTCTACCTCTTCGGATAGAAGATACAAGCGTGATGTTGTGGTACAACGACTTATGTGGAAAATACCATATAACTTGACATATATGTATATATGCAAACAATGTATAGTAGGTATATTTGATAATATCGTACTCTAAAGTAACCACTTTCCTCAGTCCGTTATAAAACAATTCAAGTTCAATAACTCACGATAGCGCATGATTTGGCATTTGTGATTTATATTACGTAAGAATGTTTTTAAATGTAATTATTTGCCTTTAAGTGATTTATGGGGAAGAAACTTATCAGGTTTATAAGAATAAAGATTTGTGGTACTTACTGCTTCCTACCTAACCCGTAATGAACGAGGTATGAGGACAAAATAATGATAATAATAATAAAATAGTCTAGTTCTTTGTTAACAATACAAGAGAATTGGTCCTGAAAATTATGACGAAATTCGTCGAGGAAGCTAGTGCGCATGCCTGGGGGTAGTTTTCCGGAAGGTCTGAAGTTCAGGGTCGCAGGGGGATGAGGCAACAGTTGGATCGATGCAGGCCGCGCAACGCCAGGACACGTGCACTCGGGAGTACGGCTGTACCCGACGACCTTGAACTTTAGACCTTTACGATATGTGTGTTCCTGACGGAACCCAGTATTGGCGGTATTTTAGATTTTTCGAATTCTTTATACAACGCCCACTTTCGTTTATCCAGCATTCATCATTCTATATGTACGGTTTTCTAGAAAGAACTTATACCTATATGTTTTTGCCGCATTTAACACGTAAACTGTATGTGCAATATTTTTATTTTTTTCATAATTTTTCGTTTTGTAAAACAGAGAATACGCAGCATTACAATTAACACCGTTCCTTTTAAATAATTGAAGTTTAAATAATTATCATATTTTTTACAAAATAAGTAGCAGGGGATTTATGTTATTATTTTCAGTATATTTTAAATATTCTATTCATATCGGTATCAAATCCTTTTCTCGTCTCTGCAATATTTTATAAATGGTGGTTACGATGTAATATTCATTTACATAGTGACATAATCATCAATCAATCATAAATTATACAGTACTTTAAATGACTGGTTATTGATTTCAAAATAGCTAACGAGTCATTGAAATCATGTACATTGTGAGACGAGTGCGAACTTGTAGGACCGTGATATAATTTATCTATCTACATAAATTATATCACGGTCTTACAACGGTATTTTCATCTATTATATAAAAATGAATGTTTGTATGTATGTGATCGATTATCTCAAAAACTCCTGTACTGATTATTATGAAAATTGGTATATATACATATATATACTTGTTCACATTTTATTTTCATGCCAAATTATTATGATAACTTCAACGCGTGCTACATATCGCCTGATTTATTAGAGCCTAACTAAAAATGTTGTCATTTTGATACTAGATAAAAATGAATAATTATTTTCATAGAAATATATTTATTATTTAGTGCTTCAGTGGTTGAGTGCTTGGAAGGTGACTGACGGTCGAGACGTACTAGGTTCGATTCCGGGTTCGGGTTCTATTGCATTTTTGTATCTTGAAATTTCTAGAAGTGGCTTGTTGAAGAATAAGTTTTTCCACTTTTTCCCATATTGTTTATTTTTCTAATGGACCATCAATATCGCTACATATTATATATTTTAACTACATGTGTGCTAAATATTAGTTCACATTCTCCCTTGTAAAAAGACAATAAGCGTTTTCATCCATTGTACTTTTTTCTTTCCTGCGCTCATTAGGATAAACCCACTAGAAGTGAATTGAGACAGGCCAATGAAGGTGATGACTTGGTCATGGATGATAAGGTCATGTTCATCAAGCCGTGTAGGATTCATATTAGAACATAATAAACAAATATAAGATCCAATAATCCAAAGCGACAAGGGGAGACTGAAAAACGGCGCTACACGGGACTACGGTCTCGTGTCTTCCCCTATTTCCCGCGTTTCTTTGTAAAGTGTAATTTGTTGTAAATTGTTTTTTTTTACGTGCCAATAAATATTATTATGATTAAATATATATGTATATCATGTGCGTATAAGAATGCCTTAGAAGTACTGTCAATATTACATGTATATATTCCAATGTGTATTCGTTATTTATTCATGCGTAAAAACATTTAGTACCTACATTTTCCACGTTTACAACGAGACTACAAATGTCTTACAGAAATATTTACTTTTTCAGTCACATATTCATTTGGTTGTTTGATGAAATTAGATAAAAAAAAAACATGAAAACCAAATCTGAACAAAATGAATAATGAACAAAAAATTAGAATAGAATTAAGGGGCTGTACCCCAGCAGTAATTTCTATCTTCCTACGCTGTTCCAGGAATACGTAGGCGGGGGTGGCGCGTAGGCGGGGGAAGTGGATCAATGCAGCCCGCTCTACCTACGCCTGGCTGCTGGCAGTGTTTGATAAAGATAAAATGTCTTCTTGCAATCTAGACATTCATTTTACTCTGTGATAGAAACCATGGTCTTACACATTGAAACAAATTAGAATTAAATTTTCTATATTAAGTACTGTATATTCTCATGAATCAGACACGACAATATTATTGATGATATAGTTGTACCATAATTTATGCTTTATCAGTTTTCAATAAACCATATAGAAACATACATACACTTTCTGCCAATTGTTGATTCAATTCATATATAGTATGACCTTATAATGTTAGGTATATCATCTTTCATTCTATTTTACCAACAACGCAAAATTCATATAAATAAATGAAAAACTGGTATTAATGTAGCTATAAACATACATATTTATATTAACCATGGCTACAGCTTTACCTAGTCTCATCCCAAGGTAGACTCAAAGACAGTCTGTGTTATGGTTACTTGACGGCTGATAAATCATTTGTATGTATGTGTATATATGTTTTTATAGATACAATTTTTATTTTATACACTACGTTAAGTAAAATCGAGTGATAAAATATAATATTGTCTAAAACATATTTCCATACAGAATGATGTTTCAATTGTGTGGAATCAACATTCAGTGCTAGCCCAATACGAGTTGCACAACACACCCATCGACCCAAATGAAGCTTGAACAAGTCAGGACGCGACAATCGCAACCACTGATGTACCCGGCGGCCTTGAACTTTAGCCCTTTCAGAATTCGTGCTGCACATCGTATTGGATAAAACAATTTTTAGATTCTCCATTATATTAATAATAATCGACCCATTATAATTCCACTGTTGGAATATGGGTCTCCTCTCATATTGAGAGGGGGTAAGACCATAGTCTGCCACGGGCCAAGAGCGGATTGGCAGACTTCACACACCTTAGAAAATATTTTTTTTATAAACTCTAAGGTGTGTAGGTTTCCTCACGATGTTTTCCTTCACCGTTAGCAAGTGTCATTTAAATTTAAACGCACTTTTGTACCCAAATATATATAAAAACATATATGAAAGAAAGAAATATTGTAGATCAAAAATGACCACGATTCTCTCTACGCAACAGGGTGTTTTATAGGTACAAGCGGATCAGGTGTTAGGGGTTGGGGATGGAGGATGGGGGACGGTGATCGATACATAAAGCGCAGTTCCAACCCGTCTGCGTTTTTTATGTAACTTAAGAAAGCTTTAATTAGTGATTTTATATATTTATCATTTCATACTAATAGCAGGCATTTGGATTTCACTCATTTCTTTTTTTGTTTACAATTAAAGATTATTATCAGAGTATCGTGAATACATGACTTAAGAGACTGTGTTATGTAGACAGTGAGAAAGTAGGATGTAAGATATAAGTTTAACGGTTGTAAAATATTATTATTATATCATCATCCTAGGTCCGTTACAGGTTAAAAGTAATGCATAAATTTTGAAAAGATTTTCGCTGGGTTCCAAAGAAGTGTATTAATAATTAATCAATGGAGAAACTTATAAAATATGATGTCAATATATTTATAATGTAAAACAGTTGGTAAGTAACTACTATCAGTCATCAGTTACTCCCAATAATATAGACGTAAGTAAGGAGTGACAGTGCAGGACGCCCTCCGGTTCGGTGGGCGATCTGCGAAAGGCTG
>DWDT01000505.1:0-20513 GCA_018245595.1 Microceris scylla
ATCCCTTAATGGGGTAGGCAGAGGAATGTAGTACACCCCCACGTTTCACCAGTTACGTTTAAGTCTGGTGGTGGTAATAAGGTGGTGAGCCTATTGTCATAAACCGGGCACACATCCAGACTCCGAGTCACTACTAGAAGTTCTAAATTAGAAAAATCCAATAGTACCCGACTCGGGATTTGAAACCAGGACCTCCCAATCGGCAGTCGCGTTTGCAACCACTCGACCGACGAGGCAGTCAACGTGTTTTAAGTGCAATATTGTAATTGAACAACAAGACGTACCTACATGTAGATGTAATATAGATGAGTTTAGGAGTCATGAGCTAATCTATTCCTGCAAGTGCATGAGCGAATACTTACGAGTATCTGTATAATTAATTTTATATTCGGTAACGATTGTAAATGTTGTTGAAGGCGATCACGAACCAAAACTTATGGTGACATCTTAATTAGATTTGTTTTTCTTAACTGAGCCAGGATTCCAGAACTATAGTCAGACTGATGAGTACGTCCATACTAGAAGCGATTTGGATGGAGATCCTGGCTTCCCCTAGTTACGGAATGAAACGTACTGGGGTGTTATAAGTTGGCTACGACAGTACAATTACTTTATTAGAAATGCATTAATTATTCTTTCAAGTACTAATTAGCGGTGTATTCGTGCCGGTTGAGTTATTCGACTCAATGCTAATTATGTGCATTTAAACACTAACCAGTTTCTACTTAAAATAATTAAGCTGGGGGAACCATAGGGTTAGAGGCGGCAGCAGCCAACGAGGCTCGACGTATTTATTGTTTCCTAATCAGTGGCTTGTGATATAATTATCTACACACACAACTTGCAGGGAGTCATTAGCTATTTTTTTATTTTCATTCAGTGTATTTTGTGCTCTGCGTATTTGTGGTGCGAAATGCAACTGATGTTACCAATAGAAAGTAGGATGATACTCGTAGATAAAATGTATTAAAATGGTTTAATTAACGCTTTTTTTAGATTCTTGAAACAATTTGACCATATTGAGAATTAAGTAATTAGTGCCGGGTTTTAGTCTATAGTATGCCTACCTACCTTCGATTTTACAAAATTTTGGCGTTCTTCCTGTTACGTACCGTCAGCGAGAACTGCAGAAGACAACATCATGAAATCTGTGCATTCTGGAGTTTGTTAATTTTTGCCTTCTACCTGGGTAGCCGACTAGGCTGTAACCTTTTTACCTATAGAAGGGGTGAGTGTTAAACAATGGGCCTACATAGTCACGTTGATGTTTTCTTTAATCATCTGTACTTTATTGTACATCCTACGTATTACAACATATTAACATGAACCTTCACGCGTTTTTGTCTTTTGCGATTTCCTTTTGCCCATATACCTGTACGACTTTCAACAGATTGTCTTATCTTTGAAATGCATCCTGGGAAAAAATTACGGAATCTGTCGGGAAAAACCATAAGAGTACCATATGGACTATATGTAAGATTTATTAGTAATTCTGCTGGTACTACTTGTCATGTTCGATGTTAAAATATTAAAATACAAATTGCATTTTAAAATATGTGCTATATGTAAAAATATTAAAGTTCTATTACATGTTAAAATATATCACACGGTTATGTGTAAAAATGGTTAGTTATTCAAGTACTACAGTAAAGTGTTATTTTATACATTTTCGTGTCTTATATTATGAGTTCAAAATTTTACTAATCGTTCTGTTCATTAATATAAGGAAAAGCAATATTAGTGGATTTTCAAGTCCGTTAACAGATAAGAGAAATATGTTTAACATTAATGCGGAAATAGGTAATTAAATTTTCATTGTATCTACCGGTTTGGTTCGCCAATAACTTACCTTAGCTCCACTCTATTCCTATTCATGGCTGTATGTTCCCGTAGCCTAGTACCAAAATAAGGCCTACTGTATTCCTGCCTGTCGTAAGAGACGTATACAATCTCTTATACAGTTTTAGTGTAAAACCCAAAAAGGTCCATCTCTTTACTGCGATAGGCCGGCGTCCTACTTTACGCTGAGCTTTTTCAGATTTCTAAAAAATTAAACCAAATAAATCATTACGTTATATATTATGACATGTTCTCAATACAGACTGTTCCTACATAGTTTCGATCGCTGTTTCTGCCACTCAATAAAATATAAACATTTTCGAATGCATGTCGGATTCAGTGCGTTGCATCGATTATAACATTCCGTGCGACATAATGCATGTAACAATAAAACATCAAGCAACTGAAAGCAACGGAAATGTATTAAAATACTTTGGTTGTTTTAACTTAATTAAATAGCATTCATCATCAAATTGTCGTCTGTGCGGGGCTTATACGCACTACATTGCTTATTTTGCAATGTGAATAAACGAGTACCGGTAACAGCGGACAAGAGTGGGGCTCTTCTGAAAGATATTTATAATAATTAAACACATTAGTTTCTAGAGTAAAGTATAGAAATATAACGGATTATATTATATTTGTGTATGTCCTAACACGTTTCCTAAACATGGTTTAGGTCGCTTGTACAATATATACCTACATAACTCATCGTGATGTGAAAATAAAGTATGGACACTGCTTTAAAAAATTGACGCAAATAACCAAGATTTCAAAATTATATAATTTTTTAGGAAAACTAGTTACAAAAAATGCATAATTTTTCTAACCAAGACCCAAACTTCATAAATCATTGTGTTTGATAGTGATCACTTTTATTAAAAAGTAAAAGTGATTGGCTAATCCTAAAATAGGTTTTTAGGTACGTTTTGCACCCCATGCAACAGCTGGTGAGTCATAGCATGCACAAATCCAGTCTGCGAGACGCTACTAGTAATTTCTAATAGAAAATCTAAATTAGAAAATCTTATTTTGAAAATTCAATTTACAAAATCCCATAGTACCTGATACGAGCTTTAAACCCAGGACTCTACATCGACAGTCGCTCTTTGCAACTACTCGACCAATGAAGCAGTCAAGTTGTATTAGGTGCAGAGTCTACATATTTTATTATTTAAAATAGGGGCATCCATTGTTATTCTAAAAATGTTGTACATATTAAATAACTAACTGGTCTTTACACCTGTAACAATTCAATGTCTGTATTTATACACAAAGTACGCATAGACCTTATCAGTCGAACGACTCTTGATATTAATTATATTAATTGTTCAATATTGCCCGACAATTTCGACACCGGCGTTGTTTGCATCTCGTGCGACATTTTTTATTTATCCCCAATTGTCATAATTGAAATTCAATATCATAATACATAGCTTGCATGAGCGCTGACAATCTATGTGTCTCAGTGACACTCATTGTTAATCGATCTACGTGTATATCCAATAGAAGTCATGTCAATACGTGACGAGGTTGAAAAGTAATAATATAGTGTTTCTAATCGATCCGCACATGGCCTTGTGATTTTATACTAAACTGAAATCGTACATCGAAGTACTGAAAAAACGATAGGTTCATTAGCCGAATGTTTTTACTTGATGGGTTCCTGCCCTGCCGGTGTATGTGTTCCCGGACAGATATAGCCCAGGACTTCATAACGAGAGTCAATGGCCTCTTCCTAGACATACGTGCTTCATCTTAGGACGCATCTGCCCTTACCATCAGGTTAGATTACAATAATAAATAATATATAAAAATTAAATCTAGTACTACCAGCGTGGGAGGCTGGCTGAACCCTTAGGGTTCACCATGCTGCTAGATTTTATCATTTGGCTTTCACACATGCTTGTCGCACGCTTCATACTTCTTCGGACATACCAACGAGTACGTGATATTATAAGAAAGTATGTAGATGTTATCGTGCCAAAATCTTAAATACACGCTACTGAACTCTTTATATAAATAAAATAAATGCCCATAAAATAGCGGAACGAGATGTTCGTCAATTTGAGACAGGTATTTAAGCTATCATTATTTTTATGATGTTTTTAATTTAATGTTGTGTATTTTTGTTTCTATTTATCATGTATCTAAGTTAGTTAGTGTAATTGGACTTGATGTTCGTTCTAGCTAACCTTTTAATAAATAAATAAACCATAAGAATTAAATTTATAATTTAACGTAACATCACGCCTGTTATCCCCGAAGGGATAGGCAGAGGAGTGCACCCCCACGTTTCACCATCTACGTTTAAGTCCCACAATGGAAATAGGTGGTGAGCCTATTGCCATAATTTATAATTTATGTCACAGATTATGATTACTTTTCTCAAGTATTATGATGCTTGCACGGTAACTAATGATTCCGGAGTCATCATTAGCAATCATTAAGCTTCTAAGCATTGATACGCACCTCTCTACGCTAAGTATCTACATATTATGACGTGGTGGAACAAACTCTCAACTCTCCTCTCAACTAGTACTGCCAAACATAAATAGTTTGTGAAATGAACAATACCGTAGACAGTTCATAGATACATATGTATGAAAGCACTAGTTACATTTTTAATTTCCTTCACAGATATGGGGCAAGGGTGCGGGGGAGGACGGGGACACGGACAATAAAAACAATTATCACACCGTATATACCCAGCATTATAATTATACCGTATATACCCAGTGTTCTGCATTCCTGTGCCTACCTCTTCGGGGATTACAGGTGTGAAGTTACGTATATACCCAGCCTCTTAATAAAACCTGAAAATACTCATTAAATATAAGGCGATTTCAGGACGAGTGGCAGTCAGCCACCGCGTCTATCGCAGTATAAATTTAGATTATATTATCCGTAAAATTTTTGCCCCTTGGTCCCGAGGCCATCACATTAATGTCTATAGGCATACATACTAACAATATTCTACTTCATTTATTAACGTTTTTTGCTATCGAGTAAATTTTATTCATTAACAGTTTAAAGGCCCTTAAAGTTTCCAATGGGTGAGCTTTTTTCCAGTAATTGTATTCAGTTGTTACGCATAAGTATATTCGTATACGAATAAGTATATTCGTATACGAATTAGTTACGAATAAATTAAATTCAGTTTATTTATATTTTCTATGCAGTTACGCAGATTGACTCGTTGGACGAGTGGTTGCAAACGCAACGCGATCGGGAGGTCCTGGGCTTAAATTCCAGGTTGGGTACTATTAGATTTTTATAATTTATTATTATTTTATAGTCTAGAATTGTTCCCGGTGTATGGCAATAGGCTCACCATCTATTTCATGGGATTTAAACATAACCGGTGAAACATGGGAGGTACACTCCTCTGCCTGCCCCTTCGGGGATTAAAAGCGTGATGTTACGTGTACGTACGTTCTACGCAGTTAAAATATCACTTTCAATGTTTCTTTCTCTAAAAGTAAAAAAATTAGTTCCGTCTATTTAAAATAAATATTTTGGTTGATTTATTTAATGACGCTAAAAGGTATTATTGTCATTCTACATAATTATATTATTTTATAGCGGAATATATTCTAAAAACTAAACAAAATTTAGCACTATATAAACACCAACGTCAAAAGCAACTTTTATACTACGATTCACATACGTAGGTACGTATATAGATACAGTTTTAATATCACTACATAATTTTAATTCTCTCGCTACTTAACAATCCACCACTACAATTTAATTATTTCACTCCGAAAAGTTAGTTCGCGACGGTTGAAACTTAATGTGCAACATGAAAAACGATGTGTAATGTGTCCTTAATTTAAATTTAGCGGAGACAGTGGCGCCGCTGCGGCGCGGCGGCCCGCGGCGTTACGAATCTTAGAGATAATAAAATGATAATTAAACATTTCATTTCACGCAGATTCCAACGCTATAATCTGTTACGATAAACGCCTTTATTATAACACTTCAACTATATTCTGAAATGTGAATTTTCATCTTCAACTACTGTGGTACAATATTTATAAAAATCAGCTAACCGAATACTGCCTTGAACTAAATAAATTAAACTTAAAGTTCTAATTGAGGGCAAAGGAAAGACTACACCTAGATATGACTTTGTCTAACGGTATAAAAATCAAATTTTAAATTAATCTCTTAATTTCCAAACATATTAGTGTAGGTAATTAATGTAGTTTTAACAAGATAAGTTTGATTTGAAATATCACGTCAACACATCAGATCTTAACTTTAAATATCGAATATTTCAATGTTTTCTTTTAATTTATTAAATAAAGAGTTGATTAAATCATTAAAATTTTATGCGGTTACCGGCGGCATCGTAAAATCGTACTGCATAAGCTTTTCTTTTACTTCTGTTTGACTGTTCGCATTCCCATTGTTATATAATTATTTTTTGGTTCATTCTTCTCAACGCTTCAAATGTTTTATTTTCCTATTATAAATTGAAGTTATTTAAAATTCAGATATAATATTACATTGAGTATTACTTTTATCTACATTAAATAATCATAATTTTCATTCCAAAATTTAAATTGATTGACGTATTAGGCACTATAATTATTGTTAGTGTATTACGCTTCAGTCTTAAATTTCCTACGTGGTTTTACTTTAACGAGTAGTGATTTGTAACAATTATATGTTGTCTTTTCACACCTTCTATCATAACAATTTAATGTACTATCGATTCAGTAGGTTGACTAGGACACACATAACACATACATACATAGCAAAGCAATATATATATCCAATATCTGTCAAATGTTTTTAATAAGTGACTAAGGCGAAGTGAATTGAAGTAGTACGCAAAAAGGTACGAGAAATACCGGCTTATAACTGTTTTTTAAAACGAATATTCGAAGGAGTGATATAATAGATAGGTAGGAACACGTAATGTGTTCGCATACATTACTCATCAAAAGACCGCGAACGTACACCCGTGGCACGTTTTGCCACAGAGACACGTTAAAAATGGAATACCAACGCCGTAATGGAACCATAGATTTGAATTTGGTGTAGACACCAAAAGAGAGAATCGAGCAAAGTATGTACGGAACCCTTCGACGTCGTACAAAAACGACCACGCACATAACACCTGAACGCTGCCCACGAGCACGAGTTTTTCGTACTTGGCGGATTTGTCCAAGTGTCGATATGACGTGTGGTTAATTGGAAAGGGCGACGGACGGGCCGCGGCGTGACAGGCGCATCACGGCGTTTTATTGTTTTTTGAAGTTGCGTTTTTTATACTTTATTATCTTATGCTGGACCTTCGGAGGCTGCTGATCAAACATTTTGGGAGTTAATGAGCTATATAGGAAAGTGGTTGCCAAGACTATCAGCGCACACACACCATTAACACATGGGAAGTAAATCAATTTTGTGGTGTGTTTTGATATTTTTGTGTCAGTGTACGTTGTAGGCAAAATTTCCGACACTAATATTAAGCCGAACAGAATATATTTCAGTAGACATTAGTACGTCGTTCGGTTTTCATAATAATAATAATTACATTTTGATGCAGTAATTTAAATAATCTTTTAGGTATTCAGTTGTGTATTGGAGTCTTAAGAATAATCTAAATCACATCTACTAACATTTAACAGTTGCTATCTGGTCCATTACGGGATATGCAAAACACCTATTTCAATTTTTTATAGACCTGACTTACTTCGTCTACATCATCACTCTCTTCATGTACGCAGTAATGGTTTAAGTTATAACTTATTAAGCTAGACTCATCCTTGTACACACAACATCACAAGTGAGTCGTTGGAGTGTAGGTACTATATTCACACCTCTGCCTACCTCTCCGTGACGTTGTAGTCGTGATTTTTTAAAATAATAAAATGTATGATTGCTTTATTTCATGTTAACAATCTATACAACGTCCATACAAATTTATTATGATAAATTTGTACAATTACGTTAAAATTTCAATTAAAATAAATCAGCGCATTCGACGTACCACGGTTACCGTGTTAGCCGTAACATTCTCATGGTTTTGAGTGGTGTGAACTTCATTCAAATATTGATTAGTAGTAAATACTCCCATAAATGATAAGTTTGAGTATAAATAATCTTGATGCTCATTTAACGAAATTATGGTCACCGGTATGCTATTTAATATCTAAAAAAATATTTTGAATTGCAATTATAATTTAGTATTACCTTTGCTTGAATATGTCTTTTAAGAGTCAATTGCAATATACTTATGTATTTCTTATATTACAGTTAATTTTAATATAAGAAAGGGATACTACGTACTCCCGGCGCCCTCTGTTAGGGAGCTGTCGTGATGTTATAATAATAATAGTTTGATGTTCGGAATAAGTACTTACATTTACCGTATCCTATTTTTGTAATTCGTTGATAATAATTATTTTGTATTTTGTATTTATTAATCACGTTACATTATTAGAGCAATCGTTTTCAATTTATAATTCACTTGTGATACATATATTTATTATGTAAGCAGTGATAGCCTAGTGGTTAAGAATTCAGTCTCTCACTCCGGAGATCCTGGGTTCAAATCCATGGCGCGCACCTCTTTAATAAAAAGTGCGTTTTAAATTTAAATATCACTTGCTAGCGGTGCAGGAAAACATCGTTATGAAACCTAAATGCTTTAAAATTTATAAAAAAAATATATTTTTTCTAAGGCGTGTGCAGTCTGCCAACTGGGACTTGCCAGCGTGGCAAACTATGGCCTTAACCCTCTCAATACGAGAGGAGACCCGTATTCCAGCAGTGGAATTGTAATGGGTCGATTATTACATATATTTTTTGTTATTGTTTTAGTATATTAATTCAGCGCATTGCATTCCATATTATATGTATCTATCAATATTCAGTAGATAATATAACCACACATTTATATTAATGACATCCATGGAAATTAATATAATCGATTATTGATTTTTCCGAGGATTAATTTGTTATTTAAGAAAAAAAATGATTCAATTTTCAATGCGCTGGGTTTTTTGAAGTACTTTTACATGTAGTTTAGTCTGCGGGTATTTTAAGCAATGTTAGCTTATCATCATCATCATCATCATCATCAGCCCATCTCAGTCCACTGCTGGGCATAGGCCTCCCCAAAAGGGGGTTTATGCCCATAATCTCCACGCTGGGCATGCGGGTTGGAGATCGCAGGGCACGGCTTTTCGCGTTAGCGTATGTAATACCGTTATATGTATAGTAGCTAAGGCAGCGGAGGCAAGGTTTGCTTGTTGACGAGCATTAAAAGAAATCCATAAAATATGGCGTCTTTATTCTCTGAACACCTATAACCCAGGACTATTCGAGTAAGAGTGAATAGCTTTTTTCTAAATTTGTGTGATCTGTCTTAGGTGGCATCATGACATGTAAATACTTTGGGTATAAAGTGTAGTGGTACATAGTTATCATTGTATCTTTCCTATAATGTTATTCACGCAGACACCTTGACGTAAAACTGTGGGATCCATAATGAATATAATAGTCAAGGACCTTCGATTTCACTCATATTGACTTACAGGATTATTAATGTCAGATACAAACACTTTCCGCATCAGTTTTTAAATGTATTACGCGATACTTTGGCTTTATTACTCGAAGGACGGGCATTGTTCAGTCGCCATATGGCGTGGAGTCACTCTAAATTTTTGTTAGCATAATATCACGTGCATTTTCAAATTAGTATATTGATTTAGGGATATAAGGACTCTTACTCTATATGCATACATATTTTTAATATTTATATACAAGTATAATACACATGTGTGTGTGTGTATAACATCTAGATACATATCTATGTATGAAGACGTTATATGAAAGAGATGAACGCACACACTACTAGGGGCGTAAGACACAGTAAGCTCAATATCTAACTCCTTTTTAAATTCACAGAGGAATGTAAAGCTCGTATAAATTTCAACGGTTCCGTTCGTAATCAGTGCTATGAGTAAATAGCAAGGTGTATTAAATAATGGCCGTACAAACATCGCTCCCATTGCCATTCGTCATGTATTTGCCGTTGCCGTTCTTGGCTTGCAGCGGCCGTGCAACGAGACCGCCCCACCCGACACTTAACATTTCATTCCATAAAGCATTTTAATGGAAAATCGATGATATAATTCAATTACGGCGCGGCACGGGAGCGGTACAAATCCGCTTCTTTATTTCTCCTTTTGAAAACAAAACAATGTCGTTTTCTTGGGAAATAAAAAAAGGTGCACGGTAATAAAGTTTCAACGATTCATTTACTAAATGGGTTAAGTGTTGGACGGTTGCAATGCGCCGCAGTTGAAATTGTTTCAGTGGATTATTTATATGTAGCCATTAAGGGCTCGGCTCGCGAGCTTTAGCCGCTGGCTAATTTAATTGTTATTCGTACATTTTCAGACTTCGCGGCAAATTTGGCGTGGCCGCTGTAGAAGGTTGAGACTAACTGTAGTTGCATCTCGTCCGCAGGCTCTGTCTGCATTGTGTTCGTCTATCTCGCTTTTATGTCATTTACAACGTTATGCAGGTGATAGGGTCACTTTGAATAGCTCATATTACGTAGAACCATGGAATGCATGTAACGGTCGTACACGGCCATATGATTTCAATAACATTTTACAGGTCATAAATAATTATTCGAATATGAAACAATCGAGCCGAGTTTTAAATTGCGTTTTTAATTGTTTTATTATAAATTTGTAATATTTAGGTATATGATGCATCGAACTTTTATACTGCTTTTAAAATTGTTTGTCAAATATGTATATGCATATATAGAATACATCTAGTACTTTAGGCTTAGAAGGTTTTAATTATTATGTTTTGCAATTCACATTTCTTTGTACCTCAGTGGAGTTTGATACTTTTTGTGATGAAATTCCGAGTTGCTGGATCGAATAAAAATAATCAATCCACTGTATGATTTTGAGACCGCGAACCGCACTCGGTCTGCGGGCTACTGTATTTAAAAATACCAAATAAAAACTTATAATAATTACGTCATACCACAGCTTAGTATCAGGTGAATGACAGCAATTATGATCCGTACTAGAACGCAATATAGTCTATATTGGACTGTGGCTATTGACAAATAATAACTGGCTCGCTGTACGAATGTTAATATCGCGACCGCGGACCGCTCGACTGCGACTTCGAGCCGCGCCAACGCGCTACTAATGTACTGTTCGCACTACGGACGAGGCAAAATATTTTCAATAGTGGACTTATATTATCAGCATCAATCATCATTAGTCCGCTTCAGTTCACCACACGATTTAGACTTCCCTAAAATTAGGTTTATGCCTATCCTAATTGGGACAAACCTCCTCAAAGAGACGTTTATGTCCAGCAGGGGAATCTTAATCATTTATTTTTCTAAAGGATTTTTGGCCATTATATCAACACTAGGCAAGCCAGTTGGCGATCGTAAAACACAGCTCTCACACCGCCTACGCTGCTGCCCGTCGTTGACCAGTGCGTTTATCGTTTCTTATCAGTCGAATGCTAGGGCCTCGTCTTTAATCTAATAGGGGCACGGTACGGTGAGATAGATCTTGGTTGCAAAGGTGGAATTTGGAATGCTTCGATTAAGATAAAACTAACAAATAAATCGTTTTTATAAGTCCAGTTGGTTAACACTTATTTCTATTTTATATAAAGATAAGATGCAAATTGTTTAATATTTATGTAAAACTATGGCATGACGACTAGATTTAATAGTCAGACCTTAACTAATAATTTACCCATTCTAACCTCTGCTAAAGAAACTAACTTTTCTGACAGTTTTATTTGTTGTTATGGTTCAAGTACCAATTCATACTGATTATTAGTCTAATTAATAACTAATACTCACTAACACTGAATTTTCTGTAGTCGAATCGGATGCACGAGGGTACAAGATCAGGTGCAAACAACAATGGACGAGATAGCGGCTCACTAGCAAAAATGCATGCCCTGATGACATTTGTGAGCACAATTAGCTCAGCGATTTGACATATGACATGTCCAAATAAGCTCAGTTCATTTCGTAATCGCGGTCTCACCGCGCTTCGCTCCACCGTTGACTTTTGTTCTCTTTGTGATGGCCTCACGTTATTATTAAAAACAATAAATCGCTGAGGGCGCCACCTACCACTATTGCTTCGCTTTCACTTGGGCCCCTCCCGCCCGTCGCCCGCCGCCCGCCGCCCGCCCGTATAATTATTGTACAGAAAAGTCTGCTTTAAATCGCCGCGATTATGATTAGTTTCAATCTTCTCAGAAATTAGGTCGCTGTTTAAAACAGTGTTGAAAAGACTATAAGGATTCAAAGACCGCTTTTCAGACGTGCAGCTAGTTGTTAGTTTGTTTTTTACTTTTTTAGGTCGCAACGACTACAGAACGGTATGGTTTTTCTTTGCTATGTGCTGACTTAAGCCTCCTAGTATTTGGTATTAAGTATGACATTGTTTGTTGGTGTATCGTACGGCTGTCGTTATGGTATGTTATTACAGATTGAACTTGTACTATTATTACTATTGCAGAAATGGCACTGTACCTTCCACCCTTAATACGTTGTTATGGTGCTGTACCTACATGACGTAATACATATAGGGAGCATATAAAATCCAAATATCATTTAGTTTCCACAAATTCGGCCAAACTTTATTGCTATAATACTGTTATAAGACCTTCATATACGGGTTTATTATATTACTATGAGGGTTCTGTTATATATTATTTATTTCTACAGCATATTTTATATTTAAAAAGCGCTTTTATGTGAATACAGACTACTAGATTGACATATTAGTGACATGCAACTGAGAAGAAAAACGTATCAGGACTTACCAGCGAATTAGATGGAATTAATGATTAATGATTAAATGGGATACGATACAGCAGCGGGTCCGCTTGAAGGCAGTGGAAAAGCCTGTAAAGTAAAATTTGAATTAGGTTTAGTGTTAGCGCGTTAGTACTCCAGGAATTGCTAGCTCGCACGCTCGTATAATCAGTCTAAGTTCGTCACCCTCAGACGACAGGCGACCCTTTGCGTCACTCGCGACGTGTGCGGTGGGCCTAATACCAGAATTAGTGGACACTACCCTAACACCGCTACCCAGGGCTTAGTACGTTGGGTGCACAAAGAGAACGCAAATAGCTCCAGTGTTGCTCCACGTCCACCTATAGATTGACACCGGCCAGAGAGTTCATGCATTTTAGGCGCCTGCATTAAGGGTCCACCTTTGAAAGTCAATTTTTCACGCGTGTTTTTTATTCTTTCTGCAATCGTCAGTAGTAGCACAAAGGATTTAATAAAAAAGATTGTCAAAATTGAGACTGGCGCGAGATTGCCGTGCAACATTTTTTACAGAGAAAAAAAATTTAGATTTCGACTTTCAAATTATTTTCTAAATTCGTTCGTTTCGTTAAAAATGGAGAAATTAGAGACGTACATACGTTATACGTTAAAAATGGACAAATTAAAAAAATTCTATTTTACACTTAAAGTCACGAAGAATATCTATCAGTTTTAACTTAAAATTGTAGGGACGATACTATTGTTTTCATAAATAAAATAATAATAATAATAATCTGAATATGAATCTCCTGTCATACTGGGAGGGTTAAGACCATAGTCTGCCACGCTAGCCAAGTGCGGGTCGGCAGACTTCATACACTTTAGAAAAGTTTTTTCTATATTGATTTTAAGGTTTTTTTTTCTGTATTAATTTGCAGGTTTCCTCACGATGTTTTCCTTTACCGTTAGCAAGTAATATTTAAACTTAAAACGCACTGTAAAGAGGCGTCATGGATTTGAACCCAGCATTCCCGGAATGAGAGGCTGAATTCTAAACCACTAAGCTATCACTCCTGTTTTTTATGTAGAATATTAGAATAAAAACGTAACGTTAGAAATGTTTACTTAAAAAATTGCAACAACTAGAAGTCAGTTAGGTTTTCGACTGGCCTCGCAGAGAAAAAAAGAGAATCAAAGTCTTTGTGTATGCATGTGACTCACCTTTGCTCTCCGCGCAACTAAAGCACAACGTCAGTGTTACAGTCACAAAGTAGGATTCTTTTATAGGAAATCTAGTTCTAACTGCATTTCCAAACTAACACTATAAACCCTAGTAGTGTCTCGAACATTGAAATGAACTAGTTTATAAAGGAATTCCGAATAACGCCAATTTTCACCGAACATTGCATAGCAAAAATCATTGGAGAATTTCGTAATTCTCAGTGGTATTCAGTTACTGGAAAAAAAATTACCAAGTATTAGGTAAGTTGAAATGATCTAACAAATGCGTCAAGAGATACCACTTTTTGTCCAGAAAGCACACAAGCACATAGTAGTCACGAGAGACTGGTGTCCCGTATTGAAACCTCAAAGGGGCCGGTAGAAATAGGAATACTATTAAGTAGTATCATTTAGTGTTGCTTGCCAATGAAACGATTAGACAGTATTATAGTAGCAGTATAGGATTAGCTCGTTGAAGTGGTAAAGGGCTGTGCATATTTGTCGATAAAACTGATAACTGGTGGAGTAGACGGTTCTAGAGGTGAGACCGCAGCTCGGCAAATGTAATGTAGGACGCCCTCCGGCCAAGTGGGAAGACGATCTGCGAGAGGCTGCAGGTAGAGTCTAGATGCGGCAAGCCGAGGACTGGGCGCAATGGCGCTCTTTCGGGGAGGACTATGTCCAGTGTGATGACGATGATGATGATGGTATTAGTTATTATTCGATTAGGTAGTACTACCCCATTAGCCAGTATCTAAAATATTTTGCCGAAATAGTCGATTCTTGGTCGTCCTCGGCACCTGCATCTATCGTTATTTGCACTGTACATCTGTTGTTATTTTTTACCTGCTATTCTTTCTAAATCTCCGAATTCAAATAAAATACTTATATACGAATATGCATCGCTCCGGATAAGACCACCACTACACCTGAATTTTTTTATAACGCTTTTCGATCATGAATATTGATTATACATACATTCACGGGCTAGTCACGACTAGATCAGTGGTTTGTGAACCTAACTGTATCTGACTTCTAAGTTCTTCTATGTGTTATACTACATATACATACTATCCGCCAGTCTCCGTCCACTGCTGGACATAGGCCTCTCCAATGGCACCCCACTGACCTCGATCTTCTGCTCTGTGCATCCAACCACTGCCAGCCACTTTGCGTATATCGTCACTCCACCTAGCTGGAGGGCGTCCTACGCCACGTTTGCCAATATTTAACCAGTTGTTTTATATGTCCTATATACCAGAGGGTGAGTCTATTGACATACATCGGGCAGCGATGGAGATTCCGTGCTACTGCTGGGAGTTTCAAGTTAGAAAAATCCTATAGTACTTTGTACGACCTGGGAGACGAACCCAGGTTCTCCTTTTGAACAACCGCCTTTGAAATCACTAAACCACTGAGATAGTCAACTTTGAATCTCCTTTTTTTAGTTTGAATCATTGTTAGGAAATAAACTATACCTAGATAATTGTTTTGTGTATCTTTTTAAATTCCATCCACCCCTAAACCTAAACCCCACAAAGTTTAATCAGCATAATCTATAAAGTACCTAAGTCTTTAAATTAAAATGGTTTTTTGACGAATTGATTTTGTTTTCCCTATTGGTACGATTAACTGGAATCAGATTATAGATGTAAACTTCTATTGAGAAATTCTGTATTTGCTGGTGCCAACCAAATCAAAATCTGTTGCGTGGTTTTGAAAAAGTAATGCGGTAAACAAAGTAACGCACAGAGCGACATTGTATTGTAAAATACTGACATTGTTTCAATAGTAGGTACATGGACAAAATATGTCGTGTTAGAAGTTTCACACGACAGTCACTTATCGCTTTTTACTATCTACGTTATCAACATGTGCGTTACGAGTATCATAAGTATAGTGACTCGATGCCTGGCTGTAATAATAATTGATTTCCAAATGGCATGCCCTTTATTAATTTTAGTGTTCTACGAACGGTAAACGCGCATTAAAACTAAGAGAACTTAATTATGAGTAACATATGTGTAAACTGAGCATTAGCGTTTTTATATTTCAACCTATAATTAGTTGTCAAGTTATTTACATGATAGCTGGCGGTTGAAATAATTAATATATCATGTGTACCTACACGATGTGTCATTAGCCACGTAACGTGACTCATTTTGTACACTATAAACACTATCTTTCTGTCTATCTTTCATTTATACTACTACTGACGAGCGCGGCTTTGGGACCGTGTCGCTGTAAAAACAACGCGATTTGACGGTGTCCCGTTATATGCAGACGTTCCTCATTAAAGCGACAAGGTACTACGCAATCGTTTCGGACTATGATTTTAAAGGTTTTCGTTTTTTATTTGCCCTGATATTGTTGGTCGTCATCCTGTCAACTTGCGGATCGTCTGTCGTCTTGATTATTTTTAATTAGGAGAGTGGACATCATTATCTAAATGGTCTACAAGTTGTGAAGAAAGCAAAAGTGATATTCATTTAACGCGATACAAATATGAGACATCAAAGGCCTTCCCGTGATTTCCGTCGTTTGATTTTCAAAAGTGCTGAGTACGTAATATATTAGACACTTGTATCTGTTACCAGAGAAACATGCAGTTTGATCATTTTTCGATAGTAGCAAGCTAATTATAATTTTAACAATTTCGGCTTTTTTAACACTACAGCTTTAGACCAAAGTCCCAAGGCGCGTTCGCGATCTGATGCGTTGCTAATACCTCGACCGACATCGATAATATTAATCCGTCCTGAAATTCGCTTGTAAAGTAGCTCAAAGCTTTTTCTCTTTTAACTAGTTTCCTTTATCATTTGCCTTCAGCGTTCGTGCATTATGGGATTTTTAAATGGCTCTTTGGATGATTTGCAATCAACTGAGTAATGGAATTGAAGCCCGGATTATTTCTGTCATATATCCATTAGTATTTTTATGTCGCTAGCCGGGATTAACGTCAATGTAGCTAATTACTAGTTAATTGATTACGGTCCAAATGAAAAGATTGGTTAATTAATAAATGGATTGACTGGAATAATATTCTAAGAATTTATGAAGTAAGAAAAAAACGTAAACCTTCCGAAGTTTAACTTGAATTAACGTATCCTTATTGAAAACAAAGTTTTGTTTATTACACTGAAAATTTCTTTTTTACATTCCTTAATGGAAAGCGCGTAATTAAAGATGAAATATGAATGTAATTTACTGGGTTGAATTCGTATAACCATCGACAGAACAGACAGAAATATGACGTTACACAGCCACAGAAAAAAAGGACAGGGTAGTAGTCGCTGTTAATATGTAGAAGTTACCACATAGTAATAGCTCGGAGTCTGGAATTGTTCGCGGTGTATGGTAATTGGCTCACCTATTCCCTGGAACTTAAACGTAACTGGTGAAATGCGAGAGTGTACTACATTTCTCTGCATATCCCTTCTAGCATTACAGGTGTGATGTTACATTTTGCACCTCGATGTACGAACGGTAGCAAGCGCGATTGCTAATACAGAGGTCTGTGTTCGATTTCCGGGTCGGATACTGACGGACTTTTCTAAGTTAGAATTTGTACTAACAGTCCAAAATTTTGATTTGTGTCCAGCGTACGAGTATGACAATAGATTCATCTACAATATAGAATTTAAGACGTATAATGTCAAAGATAGATCGTAGAAGTGTACCACACTTATCTGCCCACCTTTAATTGAATAGGCATCAATAAATATAAAAATATGTCCTGGATACTAACGACACAATACTTCTTTAAGTCGTAATGGTTTCGTATCTGATCGTGCTGCTTGAGTTCAGATTACTGATGGAAGTATAACTAAGGTGATGAAGATTTCGTTACAAGAAGCGCGTCAAGTCTGTAAGGAGTGCAATATTTGGCACTCGCTGCTATCTATCTGCCCTGTACGGGACCTAGCGTGACAATATAATATTAATAATGTTATTTTGTAAGAATGTCATAGGTTTTTATAATTCCAGTCTCAACCGTGTCTAACTCAAAACTCTTTATCAGTACGAACATAGATAAATATATCTATAGTGAAAAAAAAATCGACGTAATTTTAAGTCGTTCAGTTAGCTTAAGAGTTTGTAGTTACACGTTTAATTTTAACGCGATCATCACGATTCTAAACAGTTTTTGTGTCCTCTTTGAGAGGAAAGCCAGTGCTGAAACAATTCAGCTTAATATTATTCTATTTGGACAATTTCGCAAGTAGGTAACTACCTACCTAGTAGGTATGCGATTGTGTTATAGTATTTTGATAATCAATATTATTAAAACGCTTTCATTAAAACCTGACTTAACTTAGGGTAGAAAAGTACGCAGATTCTATGTTTGATATACTAAGACAAACATGTGCCTACAAGGTAACGCGGTACTTTTGAAACGGCGGTTCTACGAAATTGTGAAACGCACCGACGGCAATTAAAAAGATCTTTATATGCACACACCAAATATTAGAACTCCTAGCGGACCTTAAGGAGCGGGATAGATTATGCCAAACGTGTCTACGTGTAATATATCCATAATATAATCCGACAGTTCATACAACTGTAAAAATAATGTTGGCATGTTCCTTCGTTTTATGTTGTCTTGTGTTGTATAATAATAATCGTACTTTAGCTTAATATACCTTTTCAAAGAAATGCAGGTCTGATGGGAACTTATATTTTTTTGTTAACGTCATAACCTCACTGTTATAAAAATCAAACTGTTATAAAAAACAAACTTCATAACATGACCCTTTGTCAGCGACTTCAATTACTTCATCTCTTCACTCTTCTTCTCCACCCTAAAACAAATTAAAACTCTATTTATATACACACGTTAGTAGTATTTTAATACATAAATGAAAATAAATTATTTAAGTAAATTAATGTTTTATTTCGACGAAATTAAAACATACGAAAAAATATACGTTCCAATAATAACAGCGCTGTTTGCCTATACAGTCAAGAGATGGCGTTAGCAGTACCGAAGTCGGAACTTTTAGCTAATCAACGCGAAAGCGCGCTCTACATACCGTAACCTCCATCATTCATCCATAAACATGCTAATTTGCCACGACTTCTTTATAACTTAATTAATAACGTGTGCCCAACAGGCACTAAGTTCAGATTACGATTTAGACCAGTTTATGCTGTACAATTTAATTTGATGACCCTCGCGTGTGCCCGACACGACTGTCGACACATACTTTTATGAGTGATGTAAAATAATGAAAAAATACCGGGTGGCCATTTTATGCGGCACATTTGATTTAGAGCCGCGCTGTTTACGAGTACGATGTAGTACCTATATGGATGACCAAGAATGTAATTTTGATTAGCCGATGCCAGTAAAAATGTTTTTACGTTAATCATCGGACGGACAACTTCTGTTAGTATAAGTCATGTTTTTATACAGGTGTTGTTAGAAATGAGTAACACGGAACAATATAATGATATCATCATGATCCTCATCCTTTGGATGAGCACTGCTAGACATAGGCCTCCCTAATCGCGGCGCCCATCCTTCCTGGTCCTGGACCTTCCGAATCCAGCAGCTTCCCGCTGTCTTCTTCGTGTCGTCAGTCCACTTGGTAGGACGGCGAGCTACGCTCCTTTTACGGAGGTGTGGCAGCCATTCGATGACCTTTGTTCCCTAACGGTTGCCGGTCACTCGGTGGCCTGCCTAATGCCACTTCAACTCACTAATATACTATAAAACAATGTATTTTCATAATGATATGTATGGGCTGTATTTTAATCACTGGTCCTGTTTATATTGGACCAATTATATCCGTACGTTATTATCAGTACTCTATTATATTTAATTAACTTGTATGCGTATGTTGTATTCTTACTTAAAACATTAAAGGAAAAGACAGCGATATCACTTTTAAGTATACATTATCAAAGAAATAGAACGGGAACACTGACCTCCAATTTATATTTTTTTACCATAAAATCATAAAAAAAATACATAAATATGTATTCCTTAACAAGGAATTCGGTTTTTTCGGACGAAATTTCGGTTAGAAAAAAGTTGATAAATTATGTTTCACGTTTCGTTTGTAATTCGCTCACCCACTTGCATATTTAATGCTAAAACTCTGTGTCAACACGTTAAATATTACACGCCGGTGGTCCCACACCGAACCGACCTTCCAACATTGCTATTATTATTAACTATATTTGTTCAAGCCGAAACTATTAAAATATTTGTCGTATATACTTACACCATGCATTTTTTCCTCCCTCCGCGTACCATAGACCGCTAAATGTATTAGAACGGAACGTAATTTTTAATGTATCTCATTTTGAATTATCCTATATAGTGTCTGATGCTGAAATGTTTATTCTTGTGGACAATTACTAGATAAAAAAATATTTTTGTTATATTACACATACATACATGCTTAACATTTATTGTACTGTGAAATGTAGATGTTCTAAAGTTATTAAAATATTTTGCTACGCTCATAAATCACAATATTTTAAAAATGTAGTTCTCTAATGAGTGCACACTTTGTCTTTTACATAATTATAATTAAAACTAAAAGACTGAAAGAAAAAGAAGAAAAAGAAGATCGAGCTCAGTGGCGTGCCATTGGAGAGGCCTATGTCCAGCAGTGGACGGGAATAGGCTGATAATGATGAT
>DWDT01000506.1:0-20506 GCA_018245595.1 Microceris scylla
GGAACACGGGTCTCCTCTCATATTGAGAGGGTTAAGGCCATAGTCTGCCACGCTGGCCAAGTGCGGGTTGGCAGACAGATTGCTTTTAAATGTTTGAAATTGATTTACCAAATCACAGTGAACGCATCCTTTATTTCATTACAGATATACTATGACATGAGTATTTTACGTAATCTCATAAACATTAACCACTATTCGCTCATCTAAAATTAATATTGAGTCTTATTAAACATTATGATGTATTCTACGGTTTGCATCCAATTCGTTTACGGTCACATAGCTACTTCGTTAAAAAAGGGCCGCGATGATTCACTGCGAAATAAAAGATGTTTTTAACAGCTTTTTTGCAAAATGTATTTTAAAAATGACTCATTCACTATTTCCAGTCATTTATATCATTATAATCGGCGTGCCTAGCGCGGGTCACAAGTTCAAGCGCAGTTACAATAATTCTTTTACTTTTTAACAGTATCTGTGCGTATTCGTATATTTTAATAAATTTATTAAAACAGTAAATGATGTCACGGTCGTTCTGACTCACATTCTATTTAAATAATTTATTAAACAGAATTTAAAATGAAATCGCTTATCTATACGATAAAATAGTCGTATAGATTCAAATGACACTGTTCGGTTTATTATACACATATCATATATAATACAATCGCGGGCGTGGCTTCGTTGTAAGTTAGACGTTCGGCTGGATTTTGAGACATTTGTCATTTGTTATTTGAAAAGATATTTTATGTTACGACTGTTCCTTAAATAGTTCGTCCTTTTGATATGTAGCTTTCATCAATAACTATATATTTGAAGGTTCCTTTTATATATTAGTTTGAATAGAAATATAATAACATTATTATATGCTTTATATTAAGTATAATCTTTTTGTTAAGTATTCAAGTATAGTTAAGTTAAGTATAGTACAAAAGTTCAGTATATAGCTTTATAAATATAAAAGCAGTATAAAAATACGCAAATCGGAAATACTTATCCC
Organism: Microceris scylla; assembly: GCA_018245595.1. Taxonomy (NCBI): domain Eukaryota; kingdom Metazoa; phylum Arthropoda; class Insecta; order Lepidoptera; family Hesperiidae; genus Microceris; species Microceris scylla. The sequence continues at coordinate 998 of DWDT01000506.1, forward strand.
TCAGATTTTGAACTCGACGTGATTTTCACGTCAAATCGAAATAAAATGGATTTGCTTAACATATAACCGGTAAAACGTTGTAAACCTTATGCGATTGAAAACATATAAATTAGTCCCATCACTAGTACATAATATTGAAGAGTTCACAATAACGTATATAATGAGTAATAAAATTTATTAGTATGCTACGTTGACTACGTATATTACGCCATTTGTTTAAAATGTATATCTAATTTAATAAAATATTAGACAATAGGAATGTTTGGCATATTACGTCTACATTAATAAAATCTGACGAAAATCAAAGATAGTTTACATTTTATATATTTGTGTGAAATATCTATTTGAGGACCACCCAGTGCTGTTAAGGAAGATCGCGTTATGAAGTAGAATAATTCAATATTTGCCAACAACGATGCTTATTCATTGATAGCGATACAAAAAACAATACTATGCTGGAAACATTGACAGATTTAAGGAAGCGCCATGTGATTAGTTAACGATGTGTTTACAAAAACGTATGTACGACGTACATACATACATATTGATTGATTGAACAAGATAAATGGTTGCCAAGTTTTTGCCAAAAAAAAAAAAACGAATATAATTTTGGCACAGAATCGGACGAGTTGAAGTATTTGTATAGATGTGTCGGAAGCGTTTGCGTGGATGTTTTTAAGTTGGAACAATTATTAATTAGAAGGCTTTTTACTGAGTCGGCGCAGATAAAGATCTCCGATGTATGTCGAGTGACAGATTTATTGTTCGCACAAGGTGATGTTGTGTCGAGTCTTCCTGATAAAGGTATAATACCCGTATCGTGATGAATCAAATAAAGTTTATTCAAGCATTGTTATACTGTAAATCTAGTGAATTGACTTGGAAGCGCACGGAAGATTATTTTAGACGTTCAATTTTTTGTAACAGCGTAAAATATCACTACGTCTCGTGTTATTTATGCAAGTCGCATTTTGTATTTATTGCGTGTTAGTTTATCACGAAATATGTAATTGCCAGGAATATATATTTTGTATCGGTTTATTGTTATAATATATTGACACAAGGAAATCCAATCATGTGATGTTTTATCGGGGGGTTAAGATATACAAGAAATTAAGAATTATTATAATGTTTTAGTTTTAATATGTGGAGACGAGTCAAAAAGAATAAAGTGTACAACTCACCTCGCTCGCAGTTCCGTCACGAGTAAAAGTTATTTACAATTGCATTTAAAGTTAAAAAAGCTGTGGCGAGTAAAAAAAGTAACAAGTCTCGGATTCAAAGGCGACCGCCGCACAATTGATCCTGTGTTTCGTTTTATAATCGATGTGTCGCATAATTCATGTTCGGGGGAATTAAAGATGTACGATTCTACTAGATTTTACATTAAAAATTAACACTGTAGGGACATAACATCATAACATTACGACTATATTTCGCTCAAGGGATAGGCAGAGGAGTGTAGTACTGCTAGTATTCACTAGTTATGTTATACGTGTCATGATAAATGGTCTGAACATATTCTTATCCACTGGTCATAAATCCAGATTCCAAGCTACCAAGGAGTATTTCACCTCTTCTACCTTATATTAGTGCTCTTTTTTTAAACGGAGCTTTACGCCCTATTTTTCAAGTATTTTTAAAAGTGCACGTATTTCGAAGTACCTACTTCGTTATTCTTTGGTAACTTTGGCTTATTATATTACAACGATTACTTCAAATAACGACTAATCATCATGCGGTCTATAGAATTTGACAAATAATATGATTTTCAACTTCTCTAACAAATCTATACAATTCTTATTTCAATACAATATGGTAGCCTCTGTAGGTGTCTGGATGAAAGGTCAGGGCGGCTCAAACTATACAGTAATTAAAGGTTATTTTTGGCGATAACCATCAGTAAAACAGTTACCTACGTGCGTGAAATAAAAAGTCGATGGTACCACTTCGTAGGACCTTGGCGCGAAGGGCTCTTGTGAGCAAAAAGTCAATCCAAGCGTAGGTTACTTTAGCACTGCGCACAACTCGAAGGAAAACCGTGGTTTCCTTAAAAGCTTCGACAATACCATACTCGCTATGCTAATTCTCCTATAAATTTTCTATATACTTTAACATAATATGCCATGATATACCATTAATCGTTTGATGACTCAGTAACATATATGACTCTATTACGTTTTACTAATGCTATAAAAACTACATAATTATAACAATCACTAAACTAACAATGAATCATAAGACGTATATATTGTATTATAAGCTAATGAAAAAGCGAATCCTACTCCAATTTTGTTGATCGATAATTGATCGAATGGAGTCGGAAGAAAGGGCCGAGTGATGCATCGATCGATAAATTGTTTGTCCAAAAAGCGACTTCTCGAGTCAAGGCGACTCTGTGTGCGACTTTTTAAACGAGTAACAAGCACGGCTGATCGATACAGAAATAAATTCCCACATGTAAACGACACAACAAACCACAACAAACTATTAATTTACACAGTTTTCACTGAATCATTGCTTTTTTTCTTCCTTGTTAAATTTTACTTTGTTCACTTTATGTTTCTCGTTTGTTGTATTCACCATGTCCACTTTTCTAAGTTATACTGAACCTTTAAAAAATTATACATTGAAATCGTAAAAAATCTATTTTCAGCGGCGTTCATGTAAATTGCTAAAATATAGTAATATTTTATATAAAAATTACCCAACCATTCTACGTATATAGCAATGATTATATAATTTATCAACAATACCCATTTCCTGTATTGTACATATTTTATCGATTGTATTGGGCTTTCCCATCGTTGTGATGAACACATTGAAGTTGAATGACATAAAATTATTAAATGACGTGATTTTAAAACTGAAATATTCACGCAGTAGTTCAACTGAACTTTCTAATGTTTTTATTTCATCGCAATGATATTTTCATCTCTTACATAACTGTATATATCTCGTAATTTACAGGGCCACATCACTGAAAGATTCGTATGGAAATCCTTTTATATAATCCACTACCTACCCTCATAACTCGGGCGTAATATTAAAGGCCTTTTTCAATAGCAAGCAGCAGTTACAGCTACTTCTTTTACATTTTACGAAGGCTTTCCTTTAATGGTACTTATTTTCACGTTGGCAAGAAAATTATTGTGATAATTACATTATTTCGATAATAAAAGTTTAAGAAATATTTTTCCGTTTCAGACGATTATTTTAATGTATTTGAGATTCTGGTATTTAAGATTTCTTGCAGAGTCACACATCTTGAGTTCTTGACGCGCAAAAAATTTCTAAGAATACTATAAACAGAAAACTGGAAACGAGAACACACATAAAAATTACTTAGAATCGTGACATGTTTGAAAAAACAGGAATAAATTTTTTATAGCATGTATATCTATTAATGTACAGGAAAACATAGTAAGGAAACCTGCACACGTTAGAAATCTCTATAATGCTCTCAAAAACGTATGAAGTCTATCGGTCTGCACTTGGCTAGCGTGGCTAACTATGACGTTAACTCTCCTCATTATAACAGGAGATCCGTGTCCATCAGTGAAATGATGAACATTTATTTTACCCAGATAAAAATCAGTTACAAGTACCTTCGTAACGTATATTTTAATGTTTGTATGAAAAGTCTGATCTGCGTTGAATAAAACGGACCCTTTGGTTATAAAACCGTTTTGTAACAAAAACCCACGTCTCTTTCACTATTAAAAAACATTGCAGAGGTAAAAACTGTCACGTGCGCACGTTTATAAATCCTTAGTGGTCAGTGAAAATTACAAGACTAAATTAAAATACTGATTTACGGACGATATTATAATACAATGGACACTTGACGATTTATAACTCGCTGTTCAGGAATCCTGTAATACTTATAACTTCACTTGTATTGTAATAACATATTATGCGCAGTTTATTTATGGACACAAAATGTCTTAAGAATATTCAGATTTGGAACCACTTCATTAATAATAGATATGCGTTTCCTTAAAATTCAAATTTAAATGTCTCAGACTAAATGTGGAGTCATTATCTCGACCAGACGCTGCGGCGTCGAATTGTAATTTAGTTTTATTATTAGTATAACTTTATTTATGGTTTCATTTGGATCTTAGACGTATAAAGTTTGTGATATACCTACTTCTGGAAAAATTATCTTCTCAAATTGTATCATATTTTTACTTATGCATTGTGATTTCATTTTTATTTGTTTACACATTTGATACGAAATCAAATTTAAAATTATTATTAAGCTTTTTACAACTTTTTTTGACCACAACCGCCTCATTTTTATTTATTTTTGAAGTTTTATGTTTCAACCTTTATAAAGTTTTTTTTAACTATGACAATATACACAATTTATGGTCATGATGTTTGATTACCATTTTACTACATAATTATTATATGATGTTTTACATCATGTAAACCTAAGCATACGTTTATTTTACTTTTAGTAAAATGGAAATTTAGTTTCTAAATATACCTAAATGCAGTTATCGGTTTATTATTTTTGAAATAAAAATATATTCTTAAAGGCATGTAGCTGTTTATACATTCTTCTTCTTCTTCTTATGGTGCCTCTCCAACTAGTGAAGGTTGGCAGTCAGCTCTGCATATTTATTTTTATCATGTGCAAGATGAAAGAGTTCAGCGGCACTTTTGATCTCTGTCCATTCTCGAATGTTCCTCAACCACGACTTTCTTCTACGATCAGGTCTTCTTTTCCCAGCAACTTTGCCTATCATGGTTAGTTTATACATTACCAGAGAATAATTATTTTTTTTATTTTCCCTTGCCTTTCAGTTTGTAAAGCAACGGCTGGAAATATGTATTTTGATGGAACTTTCGTTGTTAGAGTCTGAACATAATTAGGTTTAGAATCGACGATAAAAAGAGTCGGTCTCGAATAAACCCATAATAATTTATCGATACTGATGCAAATAATCATACGAATCTAATTACTACCATAGTTAAATAGTTCAAGGAAATCAAAAAATTCAAGGATACCTACCATTAAATTTAACCTTATACAAGTCAGTGATGTACCTTTAGGTAGTATTCATTAAACGCTTCACAAGGAAAACAACGATTTATTCTAATCAGAATAAAATTATTTAAACAAAAAGTTCTGCCAGGAAAAAAAGACGACATAGCTAAATAGCTTTGCTTTGATAACTTTTTTATCTTTTTATAGTGGAGAGCACGAATATAAAACGACTTTAAGAAATGTATCCGTATCAGGTGTTTATTTTACGATACAGCTCTGGGTACGTCTATTTTCGATTTTTGTTTTAATTTCACAGCATGGGTCATTCTGTAGACCACGCCACGCCGCTAATCTGCATTATATTGACTACATTACAAGTCATTCGATACACCTGACCAAGTCTGAACTTTTTTGTTCGCTTTTGAATTTCGTCATAGGTCGGTACACCATTTAGATTATTGTTAATTTATTCCGAAGGTAAATTTTATTTTTGAAAATCATTACAATTTATTATATTATTAATGATGAATGTGTTTTTTTTTCTCAGTGCTTTGACTTCTCAAGCATATTTACTATTAGTAGGGTATATAGATAATAGCATATTAACATCTAATTTAAGAAACCTTTTTACCGTAATATACATATCAATTACACGTTAGTAGATATAGGTACGTAAAGTAGGTATAGAATATTAGGCGTTATTTCAGTAAACGATACTATGACATTGTACGTATTCCTGAAGAAAATATGTAGGTTAGGTGTGATAGTTCTCATTAGATTCAATTTATTCATTCTTTCATTCATATTTCATTTCTTTACAGGACTATTAAATTCTTAGAATCGACTTTTTAATTCAGTTTTTAAGATTGTAGATATAGTAAACAAACATTGTATATTGTAAAATAACAATTGTTTGAGTCAATCGTTTTTGTTGTGAAATATAACTTGCGAAAGTAAATACATTGTTTTTCAGTAAATATGAGCCTCTAGGACTATTTACTTTCTTATAAATTAAGTAAAATCTGTCATTTTTATTTACTATAATGTTTGTCATATTTTGCAGTCGTATTTTCAAAATACTGGACTCACAATCAGTTAATTAAGTGTGCCAACGCCATCTAGTGAGACCATAAGTATTAACTGAACTAACAAAATGATACGTCTATATTACGTTGACAATGTAGGTTTAGTACTAGTTGACAAAGTTGTTCAAAAGATGGCAGCAGTAGTAACTACACAAAATTTATTCAATTAAGACAATTATTATAATTTAAACAAAATATAAGTAAAAATAAAAAAGAAGTATATCATTTACTAAATGTATTGCAACGTATTTATTCTTATTATTATATTTTTTAATATTAATTTAAAAATACGCGTTTTGTGCAGCTTTGCCCTTCGCTGATAGAATTGAGACATTTTCCCGTCAATATCATTATCCAGAATCTGAAGCTGACACCTCACGAGACATCGCCACAAATTTCATTAGAAGTGTACAATTCGTTTTTGCCTAATCAGCAAATATTTAATCCGATCACGAAATAAAGGATTAAGCTATTGCATTAGGCACAAATTCAGGCTCATAGCCGCTGCAAGGGACTTCAAGTTAAGAAATTCTAATAGTACCACACCGGGGATCAAACCTAGGACCTCTCGATCAGCATTCAAAGATTTCAAAGATTTATTGAACATAAAAACATGAATGTACAAATACAAATTGTACGTAAACGACTGCTATAGTTAGATTAATTCGCACTTGCAACCACTCATAGTATAAATAAAACAAGTTTCTTTACAAATTATATTTTTTCGTATAAATTACATCATTAAAAATATATATGGGTAGGTACATAATATTATATTTAAAATTATTTATATTCGCTTAGCACTAAAATCCTACATGTTAAGATTAGTATTAAATCCTATAGACACTCTATATAAACTGGATAGCAATTCTCTAAATTCTCAACAATGATTGGTTTTGCTATGGGATTTTGTGTGTTTCTGAGCTTCAACATTGTGTTATTGTTTAGTAAAACTTCACTGAATGTATCCACCGAGATGTTGTTATGGGGATGACCTATTGATTTCAAGGGCACAGGAAGCTGTTTTGCATGACCGCTTTTATACCCGAGCTCTCGACAAATGGCTTCCAACTGCAATTTGGTGTGGTTCTGCGTCCGATAGCATTTTGTATACCACACACCGTGCTCACGAATTATCACTTTGCCCGTTCCATGCCTGTGAATGGTTTGTTCATAACATCAGATAGGTCTTATCTTTGGTAATCACGGAGTAAATAGAACTATACACACTGAGTCCTTTGAAGAAAAAAAATATAAAAATAAAGATGAAATAATTATAAAATGTACATAATATGATGAACAGCAATTGCGTCAGACATTTAATTAATTACTTTCTATATAGTATGTGCTCGTGTTCTTTGATAAAGCTTCAGATAATATATAATTATCGTATAGAAAGATTCTAGAAAAGTTTTGTATGTAATATATGAATTAGATTGTAAAGTTTTCGATGTCTAATTAACGAGTAATTATTAACGAGCTGAAAAATATTTAAGGGTTTTGTTACATAAATTCAATGTAATAGTCCTAGTTTCTATTGCAAGGTGTTACAATTATTAGGTACCATAAATTCACATTGGAACATTGCTTACCAGTCGTTTAATTTGTTTATAATAATAATAATAATCGAACTATTAATCATGCCACTGTTGGAATATGGGTCTCCTCTGGTATTGAGAGGGTTAAGGCTGTGTTTATAAAAACAAAATCCCTTTATTTTCGTATAAAATTTCCGCTGTTATATAATTATCACCAAGCCCTTGAGACCGTAGTGGAGAAGGTGTGAACTCATAACAATAGTTACACACTGGACCCCTTTTTAAGAGAATGTTAAATTAATAATGTAAGCACCCAAAGGTGCCAGAATAACAGGAGTTACGAAAGCACATTTATATTTAACAGCTTTATAAACGTGGTCCTGTTAGTAATTTCACAGATTTTAAAAATTTACGTAGTAGGTACTAAAGGAAATCAGTCTGCCGACCCGTATATGGTCTCAATATGAGAGGAGACTTACATTTCGATGGTAGAATGATAATCGGGTCGGAAAAAACAAATAATGATAATTTTCTATTTATGCAATTGTTTAATTAAAATAAAGTTTTATCGATAGAACTTAATAAAAAATCCTTGTGTTCATTTGAACAATTTAAAGAGAAAGTAACAGAATCTAAAAAGCACATTAATATTTATTTAAGTGCATATTGAACATATTATATTATTTAAGTACATATTTATCATTAGTGTTATTCATTTACAGATATAGTATTTAGGAAAATATGTTAAATAAATATCACAAAAAAACACCACGCCTGTAATCCCCGAAGGGGTGGGCTGAAGGGGTAGGGGTGTAATATACTCCCGCGATTCATCTATTACGTTTAAGTGCGTCCCAAAACGGAACAGTAGGTGAGTCTATTGCCATACACCGGGCACAGTTCCAGACTCTGAGCCACTACTAGAAATTATAAATTAGAAAAATATAATAGTACCCGACTCGTTATTTGATCCCAAGACCTCTGGATCGGCAGACGCACTTACAACAACTCGACCAACGAGGCAGTCAAGTTTCAAGTTAAATTTCACATTTTAGACAATACGTACAGAACAGGGATAAAAACTTACTGAGTTCCTTGAGGTGCACTTAAGCCAATGCATGTTTGCTCGTCTTCTCCGTTAGGGCAGTCTGGAACTCCGTCACAAACCATGTCGGTAGCAACACAATAATCTTCGATAGATGAACTTTTACTGCACCTGTGAGACAGTGCGCAAAATATTTATTGCAAATGTCCTTCAAATGTTGCTTAATAAATTCACATGAACTTCTATTATAGGTATATTTAATCATATTTAATGCTATGTATGTACTCGTATGTTTGTATCTGCAGTAGGTACAATGTAGTAGAGAAAAATGTGAATAACGAATGTTCTCTCTTGATGTTTTGTTCAGTGTTATAGTAAGTAATAATTAATCAATCCTTACAGTGATCATTACTTCGTGCAATTAAAATTTATAGATTAGACAAGGTCAGATTCGCGGCCAGATGTTAGAATAAGAGGCAGATAGGTATATGATGTTAGCAATAATATATGACATACTTGTAAACTCGTTTGGCAAAACATTTGCAAAATGATGGATCTTCGTCGCTCCTGTCGTGGCAGTGCAAAATGCCGTCGCACAGTCTCGAAGGCATCACCCTGCTAAGGTAGTCCGAGCAGGACGTCTCCCGAGGTTCGTCAGTACCATCATCACAGTCATCGCGACCGTTCCTGAACAGTTCCTTGAATATGCAGCGCCCGTTGCGACATTTAAGCTTTCCAACGGGACAATCTGAGGAAAAATGATTCCCTGATTATATCGGTCATTTTCGAGAAGCCTAATAAATACTGTGTTTCAGAAAATACCTGTGAAAGGCTGTAACTACAACTTTTCTATGAATAATATAATTATAATTACTATAATGATAACTAGTATTATAACAATCGCAGAATATTTACGATTTAAAACTTTCAAAGCCTTTATCTGAAAAATACACTTTTGGAGATATTGCAATGTTCTCGCAAATGAGCGATATGTACTTTTTATTATTGTATCAGCAGAGGGTTATACTATGTAACACCAACATGGTTACACCTCAATTAACTACTACTACTACTTATAATATATCAAACGCTAACTGAATGAAAACCCAAAAATAGTTTCGTTAATATCGATTTCGCGATGCTATACCGCAGCTGTAGCGATGCATTCGTGTGTTACGCGGTTGCATGTCGCGTGGTTGCACGCGTGTACTGCCTTCGTCGCGCGACTGTACCGCCGAAAAAAGTCGAACATGAGCGATCTCCCGTAATTTTGCTTATTAGTAAAAAGGCTAATAACTCACCACATCCGTTGGCATATGGATCTGCAGCGCAGACTTGTTTCTTTTTAAAACAAGCTTGCTCAGATTCGTCGAAGCCGTCTTCACAATCTCTTATACTGTCACATAGCTGACGCATTTGTATACATCTGCCACGGCTACATCTTACACCTCCGCAATTATTGAACAGATCATTGTCGGTTTTTGTCGAAACGGGAACTAACAAACAAAAATAAATATACTAAAAGGTTAATGCTATTTTTATCATACGAATCATTTTCATCGAAATAATAACAGCAAATTAACTTTGTTGAACATAATTATAATTATACTTATGTTATTTATTAATGTGTCTGTTTAAACTGATTTCTAATGAGACTAATAGGTCCTTCACTTTTCTTAAATTTTAAAATAACTGAAATTAGAATTAGGTGCTTTTTGACGTTTGTTAGTCACCATGTAATTGGCGACTACCATAAAGCCGGGGGTAATATCTCGGAAAGCAATAGCCAAAGATATTTATATTAAGTAAGTTGTACCTCTATTTTGTTTCAATTCGAATTTTAAATTCCCTATATCTGTGCTTATTATTCGGTCGCCGATGCCACATTCACCTCTCTCGTCTGTAAAGGAAGCAGCAGGGTACCATCCGTTTTTAGAGTGACAGCTTATTATACCACTCCATCTACGCAAACTGACTGTTCCTTTCTGTAAGCAGAAATAAAATAGAGTTTCTTTTATACTGACGACTGAAGATTTTACCTTTTTTCATAGATAATCTTACATTGCAAATTGTTGAGTCGGATTGCCGGACGAAACATCGATGTCGTGAATCGCACTTCTCATTGATTTCTTTCAAGAATACCGCTATTGATTGATTGTTGTTGTTTTCACCGATAGCTACGCATGTAGTGTTTTCATCTTCATGATAATTGCTATAAAAAAATAATAAAAAAAAATATATATTCCAAAAAGAACAACAAATATAACGAAAGGAACAAGCATAAACTCACTAAGAAGTGGTAATCATTGGTTTAACCATCGTAGAATACGTGATGTTTTCCATAAGATGCAAAAGAATCACTTGATTTCTATATAAATCTTTTTTAAAGTCTACTTGAAATATTTGTTCAAAAGGACCCTTAGAGGAATCTAGCGTCCTATGGGACCCTAGTACTACTGACATGTGATGCTGAGAGAATCTGAAATAATAACGTAGCTTCGTGATTAATAAATACTTTCTTTTATATAAATAAGGTAAAATATTAAATAGCTTTTAAATTGTTAACTTACAAAGAATCTCTGAGACAGGAATGGCTAACTAAAACCCACGATACTTCTAATAATACACCCGTGCATTTATAATCGCCATCCACAAATATTTTAGCGATCCAGGGCCACATATGAACTGAATCAGGAGCAGTTTGACGACCAAGAACATTACCTTGACCAAGGTCAAACTCGCTAAATAATGTATAATCACAGAAGACAAACAAAGACATGCAAATTTTGGTTATGTTAGGAACACATTGCTCTTTCAGAATTTCCGGTTCATTTATTACTATGTGCTTAGCTGATTCATTGTTATTTTCGTTCCTGTAAGTAAATTTTACTGGCATTCTCTTCTCAGAACTCCTTTTTCTTTTTATTCTATCCGTCGAAGCTTCTAATACATTGTCTTCTTTAATGTTAACATACTTAACGAGATACTTGTTTGCTGAACTGTAAGAATTAAATAATAATGATAACAGAATCAGGGTTTTGATATAGTGCAAATATCTATCATTATTATAACAAGACTTTAAAAAAAGGTTTTAGATTTTTTTGTCACTTTTGGTGGCTAACAACCTGTATTATCATTTATAGTAACTCGCTGGTCATACAGAAATATAGAGTTAAGATGTAGGTACCTGAATCCTAAGTATCGGCAGATATGCGTAGCAGCCTGTTCTTGTTGAAGAATACTTAAATTATCCTCACATACAATATGCCAATCATTATTGTATTTCCTTGTGATATAGCCTTCAAGGTTTACCTTAGGCTTACCATCAAGATCGTATTCAATTTCTATGCCGTTAGTGAGAGCGTCTAAAACATTGCGTAATATATGTACATATAAAATATACATAAAATGTAAAATAGTTACACTTAATATATAATGCTTACAGCAGTCCATTTCGTCTTCACCTTGGGGACATTGCAATGTGCCGTCACAGACATATTTTGAAGGTAAGCACATTTGACTTCGCTTGCATAAAAACTGACCCTCTTCACATTCAACTATAAAAAAACATAAATATACAACAATAATAATGACAATATTTCTATTATTAAATTTAAATAGTCATACGCACAGCAATTGCTTTCATCTTCACCCTCTGAGCAATCTAAGTTCCCATCACATATGAGCGTTTCATCAAAAGTTGTTAAATAATCGATACAACTGCAACCAATTTCGTCAGTACCGTCTTCACAATCGGCCCTTTTATTGCATCGATCAATATAAGGTACAGTTTGTGATATCCTGTAAAATGATCAACACAAAATCTTACACTCAAGTCTTATGTTGTGCTAGTTAAACATTGCAACTATCGTTGTACTAAGTTATTTTTACCTCTGACAAATAAATTCGTCTGGAGTCTTATGTTTTCTCCTAATATTTACGGGTTGCAAGTCGGACATAGCGATTTCTTTTATTGTGTCAATAAATTCATCAGAAGTATTAGAAGTTTGTAATATGTTTATTTCTAAGTTATTGGTTGTAGTAGGCTGTTCCGTTGTGTTTTCCAATATTTTTATTTTATCTATCGAATTGTTATCAGTTTCGTCAGAAGGTAAGAGTTCTATAATAAGTTGTTGCGACTTTGTTGTTGAATCGAATTCATTTTGGGGATTCGCGGTTGTGTCCTCACTAAGTTGGTTTTCGAAAAACTGCACCTTTTTAGATTTCCACTCATTACTGTTCTGGTCTATTATCTCAGTTAATGAATTACTATTAATTGTAGTTGGAACAGAAGTAATATCTGTAGTATTACGGGTACTTGTAGAGTGTAGTATGAATTCCGTAGTGGTGAAATCTTCAAGATTTGTATCTTCACTGTTTAGCTCTCTTGTGGTTTCTTCCAATTTAGAAGACATCGGTTCTAGAACCTTATTCGAATTTATCAGATCTATTGTTTGAGTATCTAACTCTTGACTGGTACTCATATCGATCGTATTTGTGACGCTAGTTTCTATAGAATCTGTAACGCCTTCATCTGAATCGCTGCCTTTTGGCATTTCAATCGTAGATGCATGCTTGAGATCATCTTCTAACTTGGAATCTGCCATGAATAATTTATTTGGTTTTAAAAATTTACTATAGTTCAATTCTTTCTCTTCCGTCATAATCTTGTCTTTATTTTGTGTACTATTTTTATGTTCTTTCATAAAATATTTTTCGGTCGTCATTGACACTTGCGATGTCTCAGAATGCATTTGTGTAGATGGACTAGTACTCATATTAATTTTGTTATTAATTACATTAATCTCAGATGTAACAGAGTCGTTAACCTCTTTAAACAAGCTATTTATTTGAGAATCTAAATTTGTACTTGTTGAAAATAATGTTTCTGTCAAAGTGCGTGAACTTAAATAATCACAATTTATTTCATCTTCGCCGTCGAGACAATCAACAATTTTATCACACATTCTTTTTTTTGGCAGGCATTTAGTTATTCCAGATTCACATCTGAATCCTGGACATTCCTGCTTAGGTTGAATCACGGGCAAGGATGGAGAAGCTGAAACCATTTAATATTTATAATCACACAGATATACACAATATTATTAAAGAACTTTAATGTTAAAATACTCACTTGTATGGTATTCAATCCAATTTACGAACATACTGACTCGGGTGTATACACCAGGCTCATTTTTTCGAGCACAACCGTCGCCGTGGCTCACTATGCCTGCTATATACCATTGTTGGGAATTCATAGGATTTCTGCACAAAAGTGGTCCCCCACTATCTCCCTACAATAACAATATTCATAATAAAAATATTTCTTAGATATTTTTCATAAAAGATATGTATTTAGACGATCTGCAACTACAATATGTATACATATATACATACCTGACACGTATCTCGACCACCTTCGGCAAAGCCCGCACAAATGTCATTTCCTGCTAGATCCTCTCGATGAATACAACGTTCCCATATTGGTACATCTACTTCACGCATATGATCAGCTGGAATAAAAATAAAGTTCGTTTTAGTAAATAGATTAAAAGTAATTGTCCATATTCATGTATAGAAAGAATCATACGATCTGGCCCGTGTTCCTTAGTTGCTCCCCATCCCACTGCAGTACACATCGTATGAGGAGCAGGTCCCCACATCCAATCAGCGCCTGCTGTTGTATGGCCAGGTAAGCAGATTGGTCTCACCCATCTACTAAATTGAATATATGGCTTGACCTTTAGCAGTGAAAGATCACTTTTCATGTTTTCTCGATTGTAATTCTTATTGACAATAATGTGAGTAACGCGGTGGTTTTGCTCCTGCGGAGAAAAAGAAAATCGTCGGAGCATTCCAACCTGAATTTCGTAGTAATGTTCCCAAAAACTGAAAATGAATACATAATAAATTAGACACATTAGGTTATTGTGTATGGTGAGAATTAAAACATTCAAAAGCAATTCTACTTCTTCCCTCGTTGCTCGAATGGTTGCAAGCGCGATTACCGATCGGGAGGTTTTGGGTTAAAATCCCGGGCTGTGTGCTATTAGATTTTTCTAATTTAGAATTTCTAGTAGTGACTCGAAGTCTGGAATTGTGCCCGATGTATGGCAATAAGTACACCACCTATTCCATGGGACTTAAACGTAACTGGTGAAACGTGGAAGTGCTGCCTATCCCTTTGGGGATTACAGACGTGATGTTACGTTTTTTAAAAGCAATTCTAGACTTACTTTTGAACACAGTGTGCCGCTGACAAGATCCAGTTTTGGGATATTATGACACCACCACAATGAAACGACCCATCTCGGTATAAAGCTACCATCCACGGCCACGCTGCCGGTTGACTGGGTTGTCCGCCAACCACTCTACCCTCTGTTCTTTTACTTCGCTTATCATTGATCTCCGTGAAATCATGGACATTATTTCTTTTAATACGATTTCTAAAATATGCGTTATATGGGTATGGATTTTGTAAAAAAAATCGTTTATTTCGACCAAACAAGCTATTTTCCATTGCAACGTTCTGTAAAAGGGTTATTACGAATATTACAAATATATGTAAAAATTTTAATTTATCTATAATATGGTATTTATAATTGACCTCATGTATCAGCTGATGTTTTGTTAGTACTCTGGTGCCACATGGTATGTCTGAACAGACGACATACGCCGCTGAGTTATTAAAGCAGGTGGTAGTCATACGTATTAAGCCGCCTGGCGACGTATTCAGATAGTTAACTTTGACTAATGGGTCAATTTGCACGTACTGAATGTGTGGTGGTCTGTAAATATTAAATCATTTATAAGTACGCGTTATAACAAATTCTGTTAGTTGTTGCGGTTTTGATTATTAATCTTTTTTAAATTCCCACGCAATACAAAGGAATGTCGCCAATGATTACTCTTTCCAGTAAAGAGTCGTCCGACGAATGCGATACATTCGCGTTGCTGTCGCGGATTGTATACCCACGCTCACGTAGTACGTGTTTGCGACGTAACGGTCGTGCTACAGCATCAATACTGCGCTTTTAAAGCCGGCACGGCACTTCCCGCTTCTTTTACTCGATTTCGTCCGAAACGATCGCGCTTTAGTAGCGATGCAGTAGCGATATTGAGTTGCAGCTGTCAAACGTTATAAATGCGACTACTGTATCGCCGCAAAAAGTCGCCGTGAGCGACATTTCTAAAATTTATGTAGATGGCATACAACATCGTCTACGGCTCCAAGGTGGGCGGGTACTGCAAAACCTTTAGTTGCTTTTCTACATTTAAATTTCATATTGAGGTTATTTTTAATGAACAGTAGAACCTAGAGGCCATCCATCAAGCTATGATATCTGAATCCAATATCAAACAACTCTAGAGTTATTATGAAAGTTTTTATTCTTAGGGAATGTTTTTCAAACTTTTCTGGACACAAAATCAATTTATGTATGCTTATATCACTATAGGTGAATTTACGCTGTAAATTATATTATTTTACAGTATACGAGTGTTTGTCTTACCCTATTACCAGGCCTACTTCGCGACGGCAAGCATCATGTGCCCATATGTATGGGTTTTCGCACACTGCATACCATGTTCCTTTGAAGTTTCTGTGCAAATATCCTTCAGTGTTTGAAACTGCAAACATCTATTGCAATGAAAATGTTATTTTATGGGTCGTATTTATGTACGTATGATTGTTCTACTTATGATTAGTGTTCATATCTGCTTAAATTTTATTATTCAGCATTCATCGTTCGGCTTTATACCAAAAATTCTCTAAACAATGGTTGAATGCGAAGTTTTTCTTTGACGAATATTTTTTTATTTGGGAATTACACGAATTGGCCTTCAAAGTAACAGCTTAATATTAAAACTGAATAATTAACTATTATTACATTAAAAGCTATTTTTAATACTTTTCTACTTTATTATTCTTTCCACTGCGTAACAGTCCTGAGTATACGGTTAGCGTCATGGTCAGCTAAGAAACGTTTTGTATTGTGAAATACGCCTACATATTTAAAAATTACTATTCACATTTAAAATATCTATTCAGCTTTCGAATGGAACTAGAACTTGTTCTTTTGGAAAGCATCAAAAACATGACATGATATGACATTGTCGTTCGTAAGCCGCGGCGGGCTACGCTGCATGGGTACGAGATTATCGGTCTCGAGGGTTCCCTCCTTACCCGGGTAGTCTCAGGAGGTCAACTGCCCTGGTGATCTCACCTCGTCGTCAGACGGTGTTGGTGCCTGTGGTCGTCACTCGCCGACCATGCTCAAAAACATGAGTAGGTACCTATATCTGGTTTTAATATATTTAACTTTAATTTTGCTAAAACCTAAAATTACATCAGTATTGTTGGATTTCAGGACAGGAATTGACTACATATAGCCGATGATCGGGTATACTGCTTAGTTTGAATCAAAAACTTACAGGTTCTTTGTGAAGGCCCGGTGTTAGAATGCTGCATTCAAGTTCGTCTCTCTGATTTGGGCAATCCACAACGTTATTGCACCTCTGTTCTTTACTGAAACAGGTCCCACGGGAGTTTGTATCCAGGTCACCACAACTAAACATCTCATCACTGCAACCTGTTGGTAAATTAATAATATAGCCTGACTAAACGTAGAATTTAGACACAATAATTATATTTTCGATTGCGAATGGATGAGAGCTTCTTTTTGTCATATGATAAACAGAAAATTTAAAATAAATACTAAGCAACAGTATAAATAGGTATGTATGTAACAATTAAAAGAGCAGAAAAATGTTAACCTTATTAATAGTTTTTAAATTAATAAATAATGTTACTGATTTGTTTAGACTATTACAAAAAAAATTAATATATGACCAGTAAACATTCAATTTTGGTCAATAAGTACTTTTATTCATATGAAATATGCTCGTATCTTGTCGTGCATCTCTCTCCTTTGTTTTCAATCATACATATCGTATTACCGTAGCATCCCATTTCGTCTTCTCCGAATGGACAATCAAAATACGAGTCACAGATTCGCGCCTTATCCACTCTGGACCTGCAACCGCATCTTGCTTCGTCGCTGACGTCATCACAGTCAACGTTCCCGTCACACCATTGACCTTCTTTGATACAAGCATCGCCATTATTACATGACATGCTTCCTGACGGACAATCTACTTCCCTTACTGTTGTATTAGAAATTCTGTTTGATGGAACGTCGGTCCTATTAAAAATTGGAATGTTAGATATATTAATTATAGGATCAGGTTCAGCGGCGTTTAACTGTTCCACAAATTATAATTAACGTATTAGTTGTTATATAACATATTTATTTTCTATTTAGTAGATTTTTACTTGACGTAATTTTATATCATTATTTTGTGTTACCTTTTTCGTAGAGAACTTCTAATAATTTCAATATCTTGAGGGTGTAATTTTCGTTTATATATCGACTGTGATTCCTCATCACGATTGTGAAGATAGCCGGCGTGTGTATAGGGGATGAAATCACTGGAAAAATACCCAAAATGTAAATAGTTGCACAAAACGCCAATATAAATGTTGAAATAAATAGATAATTGACAGATTATATTACTTTCACTTTGTTACTGTTTATTTTGATCTTACCCAGAGTACTCGTAGGGTAGAAAGGGATGACCGTGCTCGATACTTGGTACGGCATATGAGCCTGAAACACATATGTAAATTTTCGTTAACTACTTGTATATCCATCGACAATATTGGTTTCTACATAGCAATGACACAAAAAAAATTCTGTGCTAATCAAATCTTGTTCTCAAGTACGACAGAAATATTTTTTCTTAATTATTATGAATTACCATATTGACAACCAGCGTGATTCTGTAGTGGAGGCAAGTCCGGAGAATATGGATGTGAATGCGAAGGTTTTAATTTCTTCAATCCGAAATTGAATCTGTACTGTCTTGGCTCCTGAAATTTGCTCATTCTCTGATTTGTGTCCGAGTATATCTCTCTTTTAGATAATTCCGAAGGAGCAATATAATTGTCATGACTAACTTCATAGTCCCTATTTTTAATGCTATTTGCGCCTTTAAAATGTTTTAATGGACTATTTTCTTTTTTCTTCGTGGCGTTATTAGATAAACTTGACGTTAACGTTTTCAGTTTCGTAATAAAACTATTGCAAATAACGTTGTGGTTGTCTTCATTGCAAAGTAGATCATGGTCCATAATGATTTTCTTAACTTTTTGGAAGTTGTCATCATTATCCTTAATCACATCACTATTGTTAGCGTTTTCCATTTTTAAATTTGAATGGCGTTTCGATCTTTTTGCATTGGATATATGATTTACAGTTCGATTGTTCAATCGGACAAATATATCCACATCATCCTGTACAACACTAATATTTTCCGGTTGATGAGATCCTGTCACTAAAATAATTTCTGTATTTCGAACATTTTCTGGAAAAATTTTCAGAATTAATTAAAACATTCAATCGCTACAATTATCAGGGCTAAATTATCAAGTTTAATAACTACATATTTATTCAAGAAAAACAACTATGCTCACCATTGCTTTGCAATGAACATAAGAATAATATGTAAATCCCCAGGGCAGTCAAGACTATTGACAGCATTATTATAGTTTTCAGCAATATCGGCCTCAGGCACTTGTTATTATTGCGATCTGAAACATTAACATTGAATAAAATCAATATTATTTCTTATAAGTAGATATTAAAGAACCATTTATAATTCTCTCGCGGCAGTCTCCGCCGCGAACTCGCTGCAAGCGCCGAGGGCTCATGAGGAAGGACCTCGTACAGGTCCGAAACTAGTCGGGCCACCCCGAAAAACGTACGTGAGTTAAGCCGGTAC
>DWDT01000507.1:0-20503 GCA_018245595.1 Microceris scylla
GTTGGTCGTGTTGGTTGCATGTGCGACTGCCGATCGGGAGGTCCCGGGTTCGATTCCCGGGTCGAACACTACAAAAGATATATCTGAGTATTAGAAATACTACACTGTTCGATGTTAATTTCCTACAATGAATATTTGCTTTTCAATTTATTGTTAATAAAGACTAGGTCTTGTCATACCTTAGGTTCAAATGATACTTTATAAGTGGCATGCTACAAATAAGCTTAAATTTAATAGTACAATAGTAGTTTTAGTGTATCTATGATTACTGATAGAATAATGTACAATGTATCAATATACCATTAAATTTCTTAACAAAATAGAGACTTATGTGTTTCAACCCATGATTGTTTTAAAGAATTGTTAAAATTATATGTTATTGTATACAAAATAAAACAAAATTATCTAGTGCAACACAGTATAAATTTCTTACAAGCTATATTTAAAGTATAAGAGTTGTTGGAGTCTATTAAAACTGAGTGAAATTCCAATGAGAATCGTCTAAGAGGTTAGGTGTGTTTTTGTTAAGTTTTGTAGGGATTTTATAGAAAAATAGTTAATAAGAACACCTAAATGAATAGCTTAAAATGTATTATTTATTATAAGGAATGAAGTTTCGAAATTTCTTTTGTAAATAAAGATAATCTTAGTGAAAATATTTTTAGGTTATGTTGCCTACCTGCATGGAGTCTGCACTAATAATCTCCGTGCCAAACTTCTGAGCTAATTCCAAGCTCAGCTTAGTTTTACCCGTACCTGTCGCACCCAAAATTATCACCATTGGTATTTTAGAAGAAAAAGCTGAACAAAAAGCCATCACTGCACACTCGCACACACTTCACTAGTACGTTTACTGCCAACTTCACTTTTGTTTTGACAGATTTCATATTCGTTGCTGCTTGTGTTTTGCAGATAAGCAAAGGTTGAGTGCCATATTCAGCCATGTTGGGTCATATGACATTACGGGCATAAGTAGAGAGTGTGGATAAAATTATCATTATTGGCAAAATTATTTGACGATTGATTACCCTACTCTATTCTTAATATTGCAAGTATATTTTGTTAAGCTAAGTGGTGTATAGAGTATCAGATTATTATTTTCTGCCTTTATAACAGACATTTGTAAACAAAAATAGTTTCAAATAAAGAAACCGTATTTTAATTTTGAGCTAAACATCTTGTTTTTATTTTAAAATATCAGTGGCAATTTAATGTCACAAGTCACAATTTTTTAAGTCTAAATTTATATCTCTATAGATAAAATAATTCATTTGTTTTGTAAAGTAGTAAAAGTGTATGTTTAGAATAGTTAACTTACATTTTTATCACATTAATCAGATTTCGTATATGATATTTATCTCAAGTAATGGTCATCAATCACTTTCTTACATCATAAGATTCTCGATTTTAAGCAAATAGTATGAAACATTTTTAATTTGTTAATTGTTTTAAGTGCAAAAGCTTGTACTTGACATTGTATTTTTAACAAAGTGTTTACTACATCTGTGTAGTTGTGTGTATTTAGAGCACATTTTTTGATATGAATAGTTTTCTCAATATTAGTGTTTAAGTAATATACTGTATTTATGCAAATTATTTTATATGAAGGAGAGGAAGGAGGCTAGGTATCAATGAAGAATAAAAATCAGAATTTTTTTTTTCGAGTCGCACAAAACGGAGCCTTTGAAACAACACCCCGTCAGTACCACATAGGTACATAAAATCACAGTATCTACGCGAATTTAGCCAAAAACCCCGATTATTCCGAAAAAGTATAAAAATCACAATCTAATAGCCAACTGTTTCCGGCTCCGCCTTGGTCCGACCTAATTATTTATTTCCATATTTAATGATTATCTTAATGATTATAATAATAAAGGAACAAAACCCAAAAACTTTTCTTTTCATACTAGTAGTATCCAAGAAACTCAGAGGTGGTAAGTACAAGTCCTTCGATATTAACAACGCCGCTTCAAAGACTGCAGAGTGCAACTTTAATATTAGGCGGAATCTATTTTGCATCCTACATTCTCTGTAACGCCGCAAGCGCAACCGTCGCCGGCCAGTGGCATCGCGAAGTCCGCGAACCGCCGTTCCACTACCAATCGATCAATAAAAAAATCATCTACACCCCTCGACTGGTCCCCACCCCGCCAGCGACGGCCAGATATTCCTTACATACGGATACTATACAAAGAAAAAGTAATAAAAACTAAACTGTAACATGACTTAATCATCCCAAGCTTACTTATATGTACAAGTTGCTATGTAAAATTTTTAATCTATTAATATTATTTTTTCCATTTGGCAGTGGTGGAAATGTGCCTTGTCACAATATGTGCGAAGTTGCTCGATTTCATTTATCTCGATGTTTCTACCGATTATAAAGCTGTCATTTCTTACAATCAATGTTACTTCGGATAACTTAACCATAATCATCTTTAATAATTAGGTATGTCAAGATTAACAAAAAAAAATTAAATGCAGGTACAACATTCGAGAATTCGTAACTCTCCAGTTAAGAAAATTAAACAATTACTAGAAGACGAAAAAAAAACTCGTTTATAAAAAAAGACATTATACGTCTATTCTCTATGACCTATTTATGTACACGTTACGTCTAATGGAAGATAAACTGCAAATCTTTAACACGATAACTATAAACTTCGCCGTGTAAAACTACTTAAGAACAACGCTATCCCTACTATAATATTTCTCACAAAAAAATATTTCTTGCAACTAATTCGAGTATAAACCTAATATTATCTATATGTATGTATATGTACATAGCAAGGCACATTCCGCACACAATTAAAGCCTTCGTAAAAATCTGCTGACCATGTGTTTGATAAAACATGAACCTTTGTATCGAAAGTCTGATTAGGAAATGCCGACATAACATACACCTCGTCTGCGACGACACCGTCGTACTCTTAGCCAGACTTTGTTTAACTAGCTTACTGTTATAAAATATTATATAATAATAATAAAGAAAATGCAAATTTTCTATTAATAGGTACTATGAGGAACTATTTTGTGGTTTTTTTTGTCCAGAGTCCATCGCGGAACATCTGTTACCGTTGGTTCTGCTGTTGTTACCAAAATACACGGTCTATTACGAGTACATCACGGACTCTAGCCACTGAGATTATTAATTCACTGTTATAAAAGTCAACTGTACTATTTGATATCGTACAAACAATTTATTACGTACACTATTTTGCCATCAATTTTATTACAATCCACATGCGGATAACATAAATTCCGAATACACCTAGCGAATTAATTATGATATAAATAGTATACATGTATGACAATATGAAAATACTAAGTTACGATGTGAGCAGCGCATGTACAAATCGCCTTGATTGTCATCCCTTGAATTGGATTAATTACATGCCACGGGGTCAGAAAAGCGATTCGCATTGCGCCTGTGCTTTGATACTATCATATATATGTTTATTTATATTAGTCAATGTGTTCTCAAATGCATTTCATATCGGTGCAAATTACATACATTGGGGGTAAGCATTCGATCCGTCTTAATAGTGGTCCAATAAGTTCAACAATTCCCGTTATACATATATTTTTTTTCGTTTTGTTAAAATAGTGATTCGGAGTTAATTGCGTGACTATATTTATAATAATAATATATTAAAACATTAAAAGTGTTAAAATGTACAAAATAACAAAAAACACTACAAAACCGTAAGCGAACTAACCTTAGTGTAGACTTATAATAATATCAATTTAAAACAATATTGATATCACCGCCCCCCTCCCGCGAGTACAAGCGTCGGGAGGGGGGATGAAGTAGAAAAATCCTACGAACCGGGCCGAAAACATATATAGTGGCCAGGCCCCCCAGAACTTTCCGTAAAGCAAACAACAGCCATCTTCCAGCGTAACTAATAAATTCAAGACTATCGTCGCTCCACTAATCTTATTTACAGCTGACAGACCCGTAAGGGTCGAACAATATCCAATAATATTACACAAGTGTCCAGTAAAAATCCACATCGTCGCCGTTGCGAAACTATACAGAAACATTTCATATCTGCCGACTGATCAATTCCCGGAGTAGGTAATTCTATTATGCACTATGTCAACTTTGTATCACTTCCGATTATCCAAAAAACTTTTTTAGAGGTAAAACCAGTCTACAAGTTTACGAAGCAGTCTGTAACTATAAAAGTATTTTACTGAGGACCTAACATTTATCAACAAACAGTTTTATGGCTCACTTTGGCACTGCAAAAATATCTTTTGAGCAAAACATACCAGCAGTTATTGCCTCGCCACGTACCCGCAGACGCAGAGTAAGCCGTAAAAACTGACTGATTCGTTAGAAATATGACTGACAATTTTTGAATCTTCCTTCGTGGTATTTTGAATGTACTGATTCATAACCGAACACCTCGGTTACCGTGCGTGTTGTAACAAAAGTTATTTCGAACGAAGCGTCGCGTTCGCAAGACTTACATTAAATTACCAGTCCATAAGTGTCACAATGAGAAGACAGTGCTTCTCACGGAACAAAACGACTACCATAGAAGCGGATGGATGCGTTCAATACGGGCGATAACGCGCCGAGAGCAGAGTGCGGAGCTTTTTCAACTTGGTGACCAGCTTGTTCTGCTGTTTCTTCAGGTATTCTCTCTCGATTTCTTCCTCTCTAAGCTTTCGACACAGAGCTGCGGCCTCGCGAAGAATGACCACTTTAGGTGCCCTTTCCTTGTCCTTGGTAGCTGGGATCAGCTTCTTAAGCTCATCGAATAGATTTTTAAGACCAATTCGCCGTAAGCGTTCCATGTCATTGTGTATTGAACGTCGCTCGATCTCAGGAGACTCAGCTTCGGAGTCGGTGTCGGTATTAGAGCGCCCTCTTCGCCCCGGACCCCGTGTCCGCCTACGGGGGACGGAGGCTGAAGGCATGCTCGATGGTGGGACGAGCCGTTTTCTGGCAGCCGGTCGAGGTATGATAGCAGATTCCACAGTGCGCTGTATATGATGCCGTTCTTGCACTGAAGGCGTTCGTGGGAGGGAGTCGACACGAACCTGCGAGGTAGAAGCTAATGTCGGTTGCTGCGTTGTACCGAGTGACACCACGTCGATTTCCTCCTCTGCAACAATAAAGAAAACATTGAAGCTTGTTTATTAATACACATTTACCTACATACCGATTACGAAATGAACTTCCATTATCCTAAAATACATTTCTCGTTAACTGTATTTATGCATACTGTCGCATAAATTCTCCACTAATATGGAATAATTTTACTGTAAATTTATCAGTTGCAAATAAACCCGCATTTACCGTTTCATTCCTAGCATACTTTCATTCACAGAGCGTTCATTACGTTCGCATCACCATAAAAGGCGGGCGATTGTCATAGCATTGTACATACATACGTATAACTAAGTACGGGACTAGGTGTAGTCGAGCCGGGATGCGACTGCAGTAGTCAGGTGGGAGGGGGTGGGTCGCGGAAGGGGGGAGGGCGTCGACCCCGTCGTACTACCGCAGCGTCTGTCGACATCGATCCAGACGCCTGACGTCACGGCTATTCGCGCCAAAACGAGAGCGCGTGCGCGACTTCTGCCGCAGCGTCCGCACTCAATGGACGCCGGGTTATCAACCGGTGGACACGCTTTCTGGCAACGCACTACGCACTTTACCTTCGAATTGTCTGTCGCATGACGTTCTCAGTACAAGTAATTCGATTTACGTTGAGAAACGAACTTTATTTAGCGTTGCAACCGAGCTCGTCCGACCGGTACTATTCCTACAAAACCAGAATCACCAAGGTTCACTGGTTACTAGCTATGTAAAAAGATAAGTCAAGTCTAAAAAAATCAAGCGGGCTTTCGAACTTTTTTATTAGAAAAAATGTGAAAGACGTACGGAGTTGGTGGTGTCAATCGTGACTGCCTCAACACGGGCGTCTCTCTACTATAATTTACCTGCTTTTTCTAGAACCAAGGCCACATAGCACAAGGCTCCCAAATGAACAGGATATAAACAATGCCTACAGTTAACACACTATTTTCATTCAGAATCTAGGAATCTAGAACTAAAGCAAGTATAATTCGAATCGAACGGAAGCGCGACCTAAATTCCGGTCGTGTTTTGTCGTGTTTGATTGCAATTTAAAGGTAGGATTGGCGATAAAATGTATGTATTATTACTATGAATGAGAAAATGAAGTAGTGTTGTGATCGCGTTAGTGTTGGACTACGGATGTACACAGTCGTTGGCCCGTATCACATTTACTCCGCACGGCGCATATTTCGCGGAAATCACCGCATGCGACTGCACTATCCAGTTACACCAACAAATAATTATGTCAGCGGTTCATTGTGATTAAAGGCGACCGGCTCGAGGTAGCGCATGCGCCATTAGAACGCTTACCCACTGGTCGAGCTGAGAATTTCCGATTACATCCTAGGGCACTGGAAATAGAAACTAGTTATGTGGGCAGCTGTTCGATTGCGAAACTGTGTGCGTTTCAGGGACGTCCGAGTAATCGGCAACTACGCAGTTTTATAGAAAAAAAATTCACAATAGCTCTAAAGCGACGATACATTTACACACCGACGCAATCTTTTTATTTGATTTCCGCATAGTTCCGCGGCCGCTTATCGTGGCAGCTCGTCGATCTAATTTTGTTCAGCGCATCGACGCCTGTCGTCAAACACAGCTCACATGACGTCTAAATGTAGGCGTGGTGGATTCGTTGTATAGGGGGTCGATTTTCACTCGACGGTTTTCTCTTTCCCTGGCGCCGACGCGATTAACGGTCGCCCGAGAGTATTTGTTTCAGGTCTGCGTGTAAGCGATACGCCCGGTATTGTCGCGGTGCGCCGCCGGTCTCCGGTCTAGTGCATATCTATTATATCGACATCACTCGAGACACGATTCTCAGATCCGCCGCCATTCCAATTTTAAGCGTTACCAGAGATAATCCGCTTTTTATTGTCTGCCGAAGCGACCGGTATCCGAACGCGGCAAAAAACGGCTAGCTCTCTCCGAGACGAGCGCCTTGCAGTCTTAGTGTAGACTTTGGACGTTAAGTTTGAAAATATAGTTACGGTTCTTGTCCGACAGATGGAGCGCTTAGCGAGGAATCTGCGCTTAATAAACGACGCGGTACGGAACCAATAGAAATATAATTTTATGTAGATACGTATTGATAAACAATCATCTAAACGTGCATGTCACAACGGCAAACTCGCTCTCGTCTGAACACATGATTAGTCAGAATTTTTAGGTACCGTCTACGTCTCACCGTGAGAAACAAGATGACTCACAGATTCGCAAATCTAATTGTTTAGCTTTTTATGACTAGACATCGCAGATATTCGGGTTTATATATTATGTTTAACGTTTTGATACATCAAATGAAATCTAATTACGAATTTCCAACCAGTAAAATTAACCATGTTAAGAAATGGTATTAAGGAATCCTTTTTAAATGACCGTAGTCATATTATGGTCGCGTCGGAAAATTGATTGGAGACAGACTCTATTCGTAGAGCGAGCAACAGAAAACCCTTAAGCGGTTGCGACACGAACACATGAACGAGTATTGCAACCTGATAGCTTTCCAATCATCGTATCGTATTGATATTCTATGAGGGTTTTGCGGTTCCCTGGTATCGGAACGTTACAAATCGTATTATCTGTTTCAATTAACATTTAAAGAAAACAATACAAATTGCGATAGACTCCTTTGAAACTGTTTTTGTGAATTATACATATTTGTGTAGGACATGCCGCGGGGGAAAGTTGGCAATCTGCGCGGATTGTTTAATTAAGCGGCCAAGAGATCGGCGCTAACATTCGTTTCGGCCGAGTTTTAATGGGTAAAATCCCCCTTACAATATAAGAGGCCATTAAATGCTCGACTTCAAGTGAGTGGCGGCAGTTCAAACAAGGAAAGTTGTAGTAGTTGCGACGGAATTTTCTTTCGACGCCAATTCAATTAAAGCGCAAGTAAGGTTGGCACTTTAAAAGAGATTAGGTGACAGCAGAGTGATTCGGCTGGATTAAGATTGTCACGGCAGATGTACTTTTGTGGGAAGATAAAGATATATATGTTGCTGAAATGCTTGTGGTGTATTCTTCTGTTGGTGAGGGTTCGTGGTGGTGCGTCGTGGAGTATAATGGGGGTATGGTAGGATGTCGTCAGGTGTGACCTGCGAGGCGGGGGCCGAGCACGCTCCGCCGGGCACGCTCCGAGGCCAAGTTCACTGGCATTTGAGCGCGATAATTAAAAATTATCGTGACGTGCACGCCGCTCACGCCGTCCTATACAGGAGGATGCCCGCTTGCCACTAACTATAAACTTGCTACTAACACTTTTCGGAATATTTCCAAATAATAATTTTGTTGTTACCATTACCTTACATTAATGCATCTGATTAAAACTTTATACATAAGTAGGTAGTCATATTTGCCATATATAATCAGCGGTAATTCTGAAATAGCATTTTATTTATACAATTAAAACTGACAATGCTCCACCCGTATAAGATAATTATAATAACTTACTTAAGTTATTATCAAATAATATAAACACGGCAAAAATTTACAATGCATAATGAATGTGTCCTTGAGAATTTACGATACGCGGCCAGATAAGTCGCCGAGCTGCGATAGTAGTGAAAACATTCCTTTATAAATTCGTAACAGCCTGTATATGTGTTAGAATGACGGTATATGTAATGCTAATTAGTTTGGGTGCTAGCCGCCGCAGCAGTTCTGTGCGAGTCGTTGCTTATAATTTTCATCATAAACTTTCTCAATATCCCACGGAAACTTAAACGGAAACCGCTTAATGTTCATTAATTAAACGGCGCGTCCCGTCTGGATACGTCGTTAGCGACGTCACCGAAATCGTCCGCGCTTGATGGATGGGCATGAAAACGTTTTGATTTCATACAATTTTATATGTGTCAGTTTATTTCCCGTCGTCGTACTAACATAGTTACGCGTGAATAATTTTATCGCAGCCTACACGCAGGCGAGTATTTCTGGCGTATTACGCAACCGAGAAAAGTCGGTCATCTGGCCCGTGGCAGCCACTCGAGGCTGGGTGCTCGCTAAAACAGGCGGTGGTAATTTATGGCAGGGTATCATGTCGGATCGATTGGGCGTGAGACGGCCTTGGCAAGGTTCGCGCGGAAGTTCATGGGCGAATGTGCGAGGAAAAAACGTTCGGCCATCCCACAATTGGTCTATTGCGTATTAATAAATGTTACCAAATGACCACATTTGAAGAAGAAATTATAGGGCTGTCAAAAAATTGAATATTCATTATAACTCTACACATAAAAGTCGCTTTCAATCAACCAAGTCACTTGTTAATACATATTTGCCATTAGGGTAATTTCCGAATATTATTTAGGCGTTTTTTAAAACTGACCGAGGAATGTATTTTACGACAAGAACGATATGAACCGTTAATGCGTAACAACACTAGCTTAGAACGTCATTTATTCGAATATAACAATATAAACAACGACATGTCCAAAATCGTAAATGTCAAAGTGGTCGAAACGAACGATCTTCGTAACGTGTAACGTTTCCGGTAGAAACAGAACGAACGATATGGTTTAACGATGAATTATACCGTTCGGTATATCGCAGCGGCACGCCTATCGCGATCCGCGGTATAACCAGATATGTTCTTGTAATTATACCGCGGTCAGACAACCTACTTGCACGACCGGTTACTACAATGTAACGACACGCAATCTATTTGAAATATTTCGATTTCTAAATACAACAATGTCTTAAATTTCGCACTACTCTTTACTGAAAAAAGTATTCCCGCAGAATCTCCATTGTTCCAGAATATACATATAATACGAAATACTTGATGAGTGTCACGGAAACGTAGTATATAAGTACGTCGTGTGAAGCCCCGGCCGTCTCATACACAGTAAGGAACCCATAATTGCGTACCTGCATAGTTTTACATACGCTTTTACTTTAATAGTAGAAATTTAATGGAATATTACAATGTCGCCAAGGCCGGCAGACGGTATAATTAATACGAGAACATAATACGAATAATAATATACGATTTTATAATTCGTACAAACGTATCGGTGAGATCAAGGTGAATACGAAAATTATCTTGTTGCCGTGTCGCTTTTATCTGTCGTCAGCACACTTAAGACTTTTTCGTGATAAGACAATACAAATTTATGTTAGTGTGACACGTCGTTATAGCGTTATCGGCATTGATAGATTCACGAAGGCCACACTGAGGCCGAGAAGGCGATTCTTCGTTGTACTCACGAACTCACGCTGGACGGGCGTTGCTTTTTATATTAAACAAAACATTATACATATATTATATAAACATCATAGATTTCTTACTACTCTATTATATATATAATTTTATATATAGAGGTGTACCAAAAATAAGGGTCATTGTACACTGGCAATCATTATTTAAAATATTGTTTTTAAAAATGTCAAAATCAAGAGGGATACTAATTGTCCTCGGACATTCTCTTTTAAATTAAGAATAAATTCATTATATAGTAGCGTAAGTCATCATAATACTATTATTACACTAATATTGATTGCGTCACATATATCATAAAAATCGTACAATCTATCTATAGATGTGTGACATAGTTAAGGTGTGTAATTTTAAGAATCTATTATCGTTTGTTTGATTATAAATTGGCAATTAATTCAGTAAATCATAAACTATTAAGTACTTAATTATATTTACCGTAATTTACCTTTATTGTTGTAATACGTCAAAACTTTTATATTAACAATTAAGTGCTATTAAATCCGCAATAAACGTTTGAGCACTAAGCGGCCACGCAACCGTATCGGTCGTTCATAGCCCGTTGTAGTTTATACGAAACCATATTTTATAATCTAGATCGTTCATACGTGTGACAGACATGTTAGTTGAGTACATAAAGCCTAACCTAGGTTAGGTTTTAAACTAGTGCATTGCAATATTTAGGTCGCAACTTGAAGTACAAAATGGAACCGCGCAAATTGCTTTAACTACGCGCGGAGGGCCATTCACCACGCTTAGTAACTCGATGGAAAACTATTAACGAGTTCTAAACCAACACCGAACACATAGAGATCCAATCGATATTGTGCGCCGGTGCGAATGGATTTAAGTTAATATTGAACACGTGCGATATTTCAATATAATAAGCACGCCGAGTATTGCAAATAAATCCCATCGCCGCGCGACATTATGCCTCGCAAGTACCTGTGTGACAGATGATGATAAATATTTGCTAAGTTTATTTTAAAATTACTCAGTGAGACATGTTCATTTAATATCTTAAAACATATCAGTCGAGTGACGTAAGCAAAACAAATTGTATTTCTTATGAAAAATGGTCCTCAGTTGGAAATATAGGTAGGACCAGTATATTGATCGAGTGTTTAGGGCAAGTGTCCTAAACCGGATTTAACGCCCTGAATTGCCCTTAAAGGAGTTCAAAATTCATTCGGTCCAGCCGGCGCTCCACTAAGTCACCTACTTAACCGGCCCGAGAATTTAAATGTCATAAATCACGATCTCGAACGCGCAATATGTCAAGATAATGCTCAGGTCAAAAGCACCTAGCACTATTTAAAGCGGTTATCTGACTAGTTTATTAGGTTAGCCGCCGTATAATAATAGCGCACCGTAATAACTTTGCCGCCATTGCGAAATTCGAACACGACGTACGTACCACCTACCCTACCGTACTTTACGTTTTACAATAAAAACGAGACATAAAAGCTTTGCGAGTCACTCAAACAATCGTCGGATGCGCCCCGCTTAGGACGTTCCGCATTTGATAATAAACTTGATTTATTATCTGGAGCGCAGTCAGCAGAGTTATAGACACGACGCGTGAATACGACTTCGCTGTAAAACTGAACGTAATACAAAAAATCTTTGCCATGTTGTGTTACGCCAGCGAAAATTGGCGCGAAAATGTGACAAGAGCGCACATACTATAACGACGCAGTTCGAGCGCAGCGTACAAGCGCGGAAACGACGCGACGCGATAAATCCGCGCATGCGTTGTAACATTCGCGCCAACGCTAGCTAGCAATTTGAATACATCTTTACTCGACGTGTTCCCCCATTATAGGATTCAAATTAAAAGAACCGGCCCGCCACATTTAAAAACCCTTCACGCATCTACGCATATTGATGTTAGAAAAAAAAACGGTACGATAAAATTTACAAGCATTAATCGATGTTACCCAAGCCCGAGCTGTCTATCAAATTGTCATCCGGCCCGGCTAGACGTGGAAGCACAGAGTTTCAAACCGGTCCGGCGGGCCGAGCGAGCTCCACTTCAATGAGATTCCATTTCATTCCGTTGCATTCTTATACGAGTAAGAGTAACGGAATAGACAAGGTGAGACCGGCCGCGCCGAGCGTAAGTGAACCTTGATTTATTTATAACGTGTCATTTAACATTACATGCAATTATATGCAATTTCAACACGGGGTGGTGTTTATTTGTGCAAAGAGCGCGCATCGAGAAAACCTCGTAAACAAAGTATGTACGCGTTGCCCCACACATGCCCATCGCGACCTTACCCACAGCTATCGCCGATACTAAAGTGCAATGTTAATACAACGAAACATTGTATCACGTGTTGCATTCAGCTTCGCTATTAAAAGAGGTCGTTTGTGATTTAATTAATTACATTATGCAAATAGTAAGCATTATAATAAATTAATAATTTATTTTGACCCTTTTGTGTTCGCTATTGTCGTATTAGAACGAGGCACCTCTTTTCCGTCTTTTTATTGATATCGAGGAGAGTGTTTACTTGGACACGGAATTAAACATATTATAGTCTGAATCGGAATTGTTTCAAAAATACTCTGGTGCGCTAACATACGTATGTATGTACGAGTACAACAGAAGTCGTCAGCTTTACAAAGGCGAAACAAATATTTCTGGTTAAATACGTATGTATGTAGGTAATATTTTTTGTGATAACAGGTGATTTAAATAAGTCTGAATTCCAATAAGCTTTGGAATTGAAGCAATGATAGATTCATCGTCCTATCGGAATGCAAGGACCACATTCATCATGTTTAATAGGCGTCCAGACAGCGAGGATGTTAACCCTGTCGAGGGAAGCGATTTGCGAACGAGAACAATGTCGGGACGTTTCGGTCGACGCACCGCTCGACCTTAGCGACCCTAACCTAACCTTCGGAGTGCATCCAGGTGGAGGATCCACCGAACATCTTGAGGATTCATGAGGAATGCTATCTCACCCTAGTTTGTATTATTCTTCCACTATTTACCAACTATTCGTAGATGGCCACGTTTTTAAGGCCTTTGAACTCAATGTATTTGAAATAATACATAAATCAGTTACGTAAAAT
Organism: Microceris scylla; assembly: GCA_018245595.1. NCBI lineage: Eukaryota > Metazoa > Arthropoda > Insecta > Lepidoptera > Hesperiidae > Microceris > Microceris scylla. The sequence continues at coordinate 13,404 of DWDT01000507.1, forward strand.
GGTTTCGATAGAAAACGTGATTGTCATGTCAAATGTTTTATGAATATAAGGCACATGACATGAGTCTAATTTGTAAACTGAAACTGGAAAAAGCTATAGTTTTGTTTATTTATGCGTGGAGCGTAATGCCGACAGTAACTTAGTGAAATTTGGAGCAGTTTGGCAAACATTAAGCCCTGTTGTATCTATGTATATACATCCGACTAGTCGACTAGTGGCGACTAATCTACTTTAATTAGACGTGTCAATTCGGTAAGATGGGTGGTGTTTGACATTAAGGAAGGTTGGGGCGTTCAAGGTCGCGATGGGCGAAGGTTCCGGAAAAGGCGCGGGTGCGTCTAGACGGCGGAGGGGGTCGATCGATACGCGCAGTTTCCCGCGCTCCACGCCACGCCTGCGTGCTGCGGCGGACCCCGCTCGCCCCTTCTTGACGCCTCCTTAAGCTCCAATTAGACCCACTATCTGAGCCACTTGCAACGGGCGTATGCACAACTTTTCAAATTTATTTAACCCCCGAATTGGGGACATCGAAAGCTGCAAGTCACCGACTTGGCAACATTAAATAGCGCACTACGCTGCAGACGTGATCTATTATTAAACAATTTCCTTCCCACTTTTTCGGCGGCCAACGATCTTTACGAGAAACGTACACTAATTACAATCGAAAACTCGAAATATTTAACAGAACGCTCGAAAATGGGTTTAAATCGCGAAACAGCCCTAAAAGCTCCACACAGCCCACACGGTGTCAATTCGTAACGCAACAAGGGTTTCCAATAAAACAAACCGAAGCGTCCCTGACGTCCGCCATTTAAATTTCAAATCACAGGCAACAACGATTAAAATATTTAAAAGCCATCATTTAAAGAAACATTGTTACTTTAAAGCAAAAATTATGCATATTGTTGAATAAAACATATATTCTTCTAGGTTATATAATTTTTTAAGTAAATATAAATTATCTTCAACATTTGATCACATAACGATGAATTGCGTATACGCTCATAGGCGCACGCGTAGTGATTACGAGTAAGAATGTTGCATTCCAATGCGTGCGAGAGATGAGGAATATATCTCGATAGTTTCCAATTGACATTTTCGTCAAGTCTTACAAGACGTGCTTCGATATTAAATTATCATTACAGAAATCTGATGACGGAAAACATGTAATTGAACGACGAAGAAAGTCACGAATCATCTCGACAATGTCGCTTAAAATGTACAAATTTTGAGTTTATTTTGAGATGAGTATATAAAACTAGAAACAATATTCGTCGTTCAGACAGACAGAAAAAATACTGACCTGATTCGCAAGAGTCAGAAGGTGTCTGGACGCCGAGACAGTCGAAGTGTTGACGAGCGAGAGTGTAGGAGTGGTCAGCTGCTACCGCGGCCGAGTCTCTTAAGAGACGCAAAGCAGTGCCCGCCACGTCGACGGCGTGACGGAACTGTGGTGGTTCATCTCCGTCCAGTGAGGGCGGCGTCTCCGGCCTGGGCGGCGACATGTCACGTCGCAGCAGACTTTGACCCGGAGTAGCCGATATAAGATCTGACGGCACGAAGGTATTGCTAGGATGCACTGAATCTACGCAGGAACCAGCCCACATACAGTCGTGGTGGACTATGTTATCCTTGTGGTCTTCTGGCGTGTCTATTATTCGCCAGTCTACATCGCTGTCTGACATAATGTTGGTCATGTCAGCGGGCGGAACCAAGTCCAACCTTTCGGCTTCATACTGTACTTGGGTCCAGAATTCTGATGTCTGGGTGAGCTCCATGGATTCCTCGTCCAAGGTATCCCATATGTCGAACTGGAGTATGTCGATCGGCGGCGACATTTTGATATAACTAAAGACTAACTAGTTTTAAAGCTAAGACGAACTCGTCGATATCACAGGGCCCTCTTATCACAAGGACGATGCGCGCGATGGGTTCCACGCACACCGTCTGCAACAAAAGAAAATTCGAACATGACACAAATGCCGCCATTCATTTGTTTTAATTTAGAATTACCTATATGCTTTTTAAAATATATGTATCTCTTTAATAACCAGCATTGTTTGCAGAATTGATAGGGAGTAATAACTAAACTAATTTCTGATTTGGAAAGTAATTATTGATGACCAAATAAATTAGAATTCCAACGATTTAAAAAAATACCGCTCTAAATAAAATTAAGGGAAAAACAAATTAAAGTTCAGTAAACAAATGAAAGAATTTTAAATATTTTATTATATAACCTTCTTGTACTGCACCAAGTTCTTAATAAAACTATCACAAACTTGTATTACTATAAAATTCCGATTCTTAAAAATCAGTATTATTATTTTAAACACAAGGGGTGGTGACCCCTTGTATTTACAAACAAATCCCGCTAAAACACTGTCAGTGGACACTAACGCAGGAAGTGCACACCGCGAAGTCCGAAACTAGACTGAAGTCTGGATCCGAAAACGAACTGTTTTAAAGGGTACATTGGCCTTGAAGCCTATCCCAGTTCATCCAACAATTAGATAGTCATTGTCCTGCCAGACACCCCCGCGACTTTTTTTTTTATAGATTTTGAGTTTTCTACCTGGTCCGCAACGCATCCGTTCTTCCTTTTCCGGGAATATTTCTATAATATCTATGCATAGTCAGGTAGTCGGCACAGAAACTGTTTTTGTTTACAAGCAAGAAATGGCGCGAATGTATGTTTACCAATAAAGCGTTGCTTCGCGTTATTTTCCCGCTATTATGTATTTTCCTCATAATAACACTGCTGTATATTTATAACAAATGAACGTGATAATTTTATACGTCGTACTTAAATAAATAGCAATGCAAACAAAATTGTTTCGTATTGTGTTAGTTTTGGTAATAAAAGACTACTTACAATCTTTTCATTTTTGGCAATATTAAATTTCGTGAAAGTTAGAGTCGTGTAGTGTTAGATTTTTTAGGTACACACGTGTATCACCATTCCGTCCTCATAATTTATTTGATGGTGCAATTTTTAGCAATATAAGTATATTTAATATTGTGAAATTTATAATGCCTAGTGTGCAGTACTTGCGTAATATAATGAATAAAGTAATAACTGAAATTTAAAAGTGGTTTTATTATTTCATAATTACTGAGGAGAATATATATTATGTAGAATTAATAGCTACTGCTTTAAAAATTAAATTTAGTCTGATGAAAAATATTTTTGGTATTTTTTTTACTTTTCACACAAAACTCGATATAACATAAATCGAATTGTTGGTATTAATCTTATTAAAAATTAGTTTCGATTTTATACTATTTAGAATATAAACCATATAATGTAATTATAAGATTTAAATTTACGATTAACATGTATTAATCGTCCTTTCATATTAAAATAATCTACAATATTTTATAAAATTAGCGTAAATTAATCTAACAAAAATACAAATTTATAATAATATCACTATAAACTGAAGTTACCAACAGTTAAATTCAAATATATAAAGCATAGCAGTCTAAAAATTATGGCATAATTCAAAAATACATTCTTTATTTTTACACCTGAAGTTAACTCGTAATGTAAAGCCACACATTATTTGCCTGCACATTAGTATTTACAAGTATGCTATCTGATAAAACACAATGTTTCACGCTTTAACATCTAAGTTGTGCAACACTTCGTCCATCTTATAATATTGGTATACAATTGCGACCTACAGTCCCTAATTAATCGAGTTTGGGGTTTGTTAACACTTAATAACAATCATATGCAAGTACCCGCTAAAATTTAGAACTACAAGTACCAAATGTTATCTATATCTTAAATCTTTTACAAACTTTTATTCGGGTAGTGGTATAAAATAACGCCAACAACGCCAAGAATTTGGGTGCCGCTGCCGGCTTTTCGCAGAACCCTCGCCCAAGCCGCGACTCGTACCGGCAACGCCCTGCCGGTCTCCACTAAAGAATATCTCTATACTTATCTACCCGCACATACTCCAAGCCGTGCAGTCTTGACTTAACTATGCTTAAATATTTATTGCTAATATATATACACTTATAAGCAGTGGTCGTATCACTCACCGAAAAGTTTGTGCAAAACGCGATCCGGCCGCAACCGGCGAATTACACAATTTTACACAAGATTCTTCAGAATCTTCGACAAAGTTTTTTCCGTACACACTGCGTAACACTCACTGAGAATATGCGGTCGGTTAAACGGTGCAAATTAAATACGGTACTTCTTCCGAGACCTCCGATTGAATTAGTCAAACACTGAAACATTATTCGGGTGCCAACCGATTCTAAGGAGAGCCGCGCGTGCTATTCGGGTGGCGCCGTGAACACGACTAGCGAGCGCGACGCGAGGCGGCGAGTAGCGGTCGCCGGTCGCGGTGCTCCGGGCGCTGACGCGGCGCCCTCCCCGCGCCCGGCTAATTCTATGCCATTCACGAAATCCTCTGAAAATACGCCTTCTGCTAATGAATTTTACGCTTCTACATACTCTTATGATATTCTCCTACAAGAAATAAACACAGGTGCCAGTAAATATGGCGCAGATTTGATAGGAATTGACCGACTTGTGCGGCGTCTCGCGTGGAGGGGTACTCGAGGAAGGAAATCAGCGCAGCGGCATTCTAACACAAGCGTATGGTTGTATACGTGTGTGAAGTTCGTTGTACGTACAGACGCGCTTACTGTGGGAGGAAAATCGAGCTAGCTAGCTAGCTAAGTTGGCTTCACTCGGCCGACGGCCTTCTTGGGGGGAGAGTGTATGTCGCTTTGTTTTTTCACAGCTGCCGATTTCGAAGCGAAGCTAGTCGGTCGACATTCCTAAGGCGGCGGCTTATGGCGCGAAGCAGAAATACCTGAGCGATTCTGATGAATTGCCGCGCATTATTTATTGCGGAGCGTCTGCGCTGCAAACAATTAGCTTTTAAAGTACAAACCGTTGTTCGTACCTACGCTCCGAAGGGCCTTCTATGGCTATCCATTAGCGGCTTCCCATTAAGCGGTAATAAACTTAGTAAAAATATTGAATATACATATACATTTGTATTCGTCTCAAGTATTTTGGAAGTAATTTCCTAATTGTTCAATATGAAATATGATGCAGAAGCATAGAATTATAATTTATTCGTTTTACTCATTGATAATATTAAAGTTTTACGCTAAAGTAACATGCAATAACTGATAAGTTAAAGTAAGTACGTCTAAGTTTTCTGTACTGTCGTAGTTATCTATACATCATTGTTTAGTCATTTTTTATGCAGAGAATCCTAACGTCCTTAATCTGTAAACGTTACCATGCATAATTAAATGTGGGTTATGAACAAGCCAAAAGGGAAGTATTTCTTTATTGATACTATGTGTGTGTTACCTCTTTTGTTGATGTGTTTTTAACATTATTAATTGTTCTAGATGTAAAGCATTACCCCGGTGATATCCACTGGATGACCAAAGTACAGTTACAAAATTATATGTCTGTGTCACTGTGAAACTACATTCATACGAGTCCCTCTTTGAATTTTAGTTTATGACAAATAAAATGTTCATCTAATATCTGTCATAAAACAATATATGCGACATATTTCTATATAAAATATTTATTCAGCCAAATTGAAAATTGAACACACAAAACACTTTTCAAGATATTACGTTTTTATTTTGATCGATGGATCCAAAACATTGTCAATGATAGGGTTAGATGGATGGTGTAACTTTTTTATATGTTACAGAAAGCAGCCCTATCAAATAAAGTGAAATGTTTTTATGCGATTCTTCAAAAACATCTTTCTTTATTCAACAAAAAACTTTCTGTGCGTGTGAACCCCGGGTGGGTTCTACCCTGGTTTTTAGAACTATCTGTAGCTGTGATTTTTTATAGATATTTTGTGAAGCTTCCACTTTGCGCCGCGGTTTCTAAGGCAGATGCGTGTTGTAATGTAGCATGTACTAAATCGATTTAATTATAATTAAATAATAATAATTGGTCGCCTTGTGATTCAATATGTAAAATCTCATGGATATATCTAGAACAAATTTTAAACAGAGTTCGGTGTTTGGAAATCACATTATTAAAATGGATTTTTGTTGGTCTCTGCCAAATGTTAATATTTTATTAAAGTTATTTGTTTAAATTGTTATTTCTGTCGGTAAATGCCAAAATCGCCTTTCTATGTTGCTCAGTGGTGACTGTTCCTACATTGTACGGTAACTAACTCAATAAAAACCTATATTACTTATATTCAGCCAATAAAAATACCATACGAATCATATATAATTATACATACTAATATATCAATGCGTTTGATTTCTTGATTAAAATTACATTAAAAAATTAAATTACTATATCAATGGCATATTTTTTAAAATCTAAAATCAAAATTATAAGCGCACAGATAAAACAGACGCCCGCATTTCAGCGTTTGTTTTTCAATATTCGCAGCGTATGAATTCGATGGGTCCACCCTCCCTTAGCAGTGGAGTTCGTTGGCCCCGCATGCCGCGCATAGCATTGTTGCAGAAGTAAAAATATTTCGAGAAACAAATATAATTGTTTCTCTTTACCAACACTACAGTACAATTCAATTGTATGGTCTATTGTTTATTTTATTGTTTACGTCTTACAAATCGCTGTAGGTACCTATACTTTATTCGGAGATTAGCGATGGAACAATGTTGTAATGCTTTTACAATAGAGAATTAGTTTCTTTTCATTATAATCCTCGCAAATATAATACATAGTAATAATAATAACCAAGGGTAACTCGGAAACGACAATCTATAATATTTATAGAGCAGATAAACCACTTAAGCATATTTTAATATTCCGAATATATGCATACTTATCTATGTGAGTTGTTTTAGTGTCAGGAATTAAACATTTATGTTCTTCACACAAATATAATTATGTCGCAGATGGAAATCGAGCCCACGACCTGCAAACCATCAGTTAAGCTTACTAACTACCTGACCAACACACCGGTCATAAAACCGAAATATCTAATAATAAATGAACATTCAGGGAATAACGAGCATCTATGCCGCGGGAGTCTGCCAACCCGCACTTAGCCAGCGTGGCAGACTATGGCCTTAACCCTCTCAATATGAGAGGAGACCCGTATTCC